>BMAF01001038.1:0-16587 GCA_014132575.2 Gasterosteus nipponicus
ATGGTGCTGGCGCGTTCGATGATGCTACGCTTGATGGTGCTTACGCCTGATGGTGCTTATGTTCGATTGTGCTTATATCTGATGGCGCATATCTGATGGTGGCGATATCCGACGGTGCTTACGCCTCGATGGTGCTACGCCTGATGGTGCTGATCTGGTGGCATACGCCTGATGGTGTACGCCTGATGGCATATCTGATGGTGCTATATCTGATGGTGCTTACGCCTGATGGTTTACGCCCGATGGTGCTTATATTCGATGGTGCTTACGCCTGATGGTGCTTACGTCTGATGGTGCTGTATATCTGATGGTGCTTACGTCTGACGCATACATCTGATGGTGCATATATCTGATGGTGCTTATATCTGATGGTGCTTATATCTGATGGTGCATACGTCTTGATGGTGCTTACGTCTGATGGTGCATACATCTGATGGTGCTTACGACCTGATGGTGCTTACGACCGATGGTGCTTACGCCTGATGGTGCTTACGTCTGATGGTGCTTACGCCGATGGTGCTTACGCCTGATGGTGATATACGCCTGATGGTGCTTTACGCCTGATGGTGCCACTTGTTGGTGCCACGACCGATGGTGCTTACGCCTGATGGTGCCTGATGGCATACATTCGATGGCATACGTCTGATGGTGTGATAGTGCTTACGCCTGATGGGCCGCTTATCTGATGGGCTTACGCCTGATGGTGCATACGCCTGATGGTGCAATACGACCGATGGTGCTTACGCCTGATGGGCATCACATCTGGATGGTGCATACATCTGATGGTGCTTACGCCTGATGGTGCGTGATCGCCTGATGGTGCATACGCCTGATGGTGCTTACGCCTGATGGTGGTTATGTCTGATGGTACTTTACGCTGATGGTGCCTACGCCTGATGGTGCGCATATCTGATGGTGCTTACGCCTGATGGTGCTTACTGATGGTGCCTGATGGTGCTTACGCCTGATGGCCTGATGGTGCATACATCTAATGGTCAATACGCCTGGATGGTGCTTATATCTGGATGGTCTTATATCTGATGGTGTATACGCCTGATGGTGCCACGCCTGATGGTGCCACGCCTGATGGTGCTTTGTGCTTACGCTGATGGTACGCCTGATGATGCGATACTGATGGTGCTTACGCCTGATGGTGCATACATCTGATGGTGCATACGCCTGATGGTGCGCGCCTGATGGTGCTTTTTACGCCTGATGGTGCGCTTATCTGATGGTGCTTACGCCTGATGGTGCTTACGCCTGATGGTCCATACGCCTGATGGTGCTTTTTACGCCTGATGGTGCTTACGCCTGATGCATTTCTGGTGCATACATCTGATGGTGCTTTTTACGACTGATGGTGCTTTCCGCCTGATGGTGCGACGCCTGATGGTGCTTATATCTGATGGTGCATACATCTGATGGTGCCACGCCTGATGGTGCATACGCTCGATGGCGCTTTTTGATGGTGCGTATATCTGATGGTCCGTCTGATGGTGCTTATATTCGATGGTGCGTACGTCTGATGGCGCATACGTCTGATGGGGCATACGTCTGATGGTGCGATGGTGCTTACGCCTTTCGATGGTGCCTATGTCTGATGGCGCTTACGACCGATGGTGCTTACGCCTGATGGTGCATACGCCTGATGGTGATTACATCTGATGGTCCTTACGCCTGATGGTGCCACGCCTGATGGGGCACGACCGATGCTGCTTTAATGCCTGATGGTGCATACATCTTGATGGTGCTTACGCCTCGATGGTGCATATATCTGATGGTGTTTACCGATGGTGCTTTACGCCTGATGGTGCTTACGCCTATTTGGTGCGCATATCTGATGGTGCTACGCCTGATGGTGCGTATATCTGATGGTGCTTACGCCTGATGGTGCTTATATCTGATGGTGCTATATCTGATGGTGCATACATCTGATGGTGCTTATATCTTATGGTGCTTACGTTGATGATGGTGCTTACGCCTGATGGTGCATACGCCTGATGGTGCTTACCACTGATGGTGCTACGCCTGATGGTGCCACGCCTGATGGTGCTTACGCCTCGATGGTGCGCCGACGTCTGATGGTGCTTACGCCTGATGGTGCGACATTCGATGGTGGCGACGCCTGGATGGTGCTACGCCGATGGTGCTTACGCCTGATGGTGCATACATCTGATGGTGCTTATATCTGGTCCTTACGCCTGATGGTGCTACGCCTGATGGTGCTTACGCGATTACTGTGTTTCGATATGGTGCTTACGCCTGATGGTGCTATGGCCGTAGCAACTGTATGTCCTCTACCTAATCTTTAAAATGTGTCAAAGGTTTTGGAGTTTTGACAATGAAATGGAGTCACTTTCTAAGGCCTTCTCTGTGTCTTTTACAGATAGAAATGAAAAAGCTTACGGCACCTGGGATTCCCAGGCGGTCTTCCATCCAAGTACTAACCAGGCCCTACTCTGCTTAGCTTCTGAGATCAGACGAGATCAGGCGGAGCCAGAGAGGTATGGCCGTAAGCAACTGTATGTCCTCTACCTAATCTTTTAAAATGTGTCAAAGGTTTTGCAGTTTTGACAATGAAATGGAGTCACTTTCTAAGTTCTTCTCTGTGTCTTTTACAGATAGAAATGAAAAAGCTTACGGCACCTGGGATTCCCAGGCGGTCTTCCATCCAAGTACTAACCAGGCCCTACTCTGCTTAGCTTCTGAGATCAGACGAGATCAGGCGGAGCCAGAGAGGTATGGCCGTAAGCAACTGTATGTCCTCTACCTAATCTTTTAAAATGTGTCAAAGGTTTTGAGTTTTGATAATGAAAAGGAGTCACTTTCTAAGGCCTTCTCTGTGTCTTTACAGATAGAAATGAAAAAGCTTACGGCACCTGGGATTCCCAGGCGGTCTTCCATCCAAGTACTAACCAGGCCCTACTCTGCTTAGCTTCTGAGATCAGACGAGATCAGGCGGAGCCAGAGAGGTATGGCCGTAAGCAACTGTATGTCCTCTTCCTAATCTTTTAAAATGTGTCAAAGGTTTTGAGTTTTGATAATGAAAAGGAGTCACTTTCTAATGCCTTCTCTGTGTCTTTACAGAGAGAAATGAAAAAGCTTACGGCACCTGGGATTCCCAGGCGGTCTTCCATCCAAGTACTAACCAGGCCCTACTCTGCTTAGCTTCTGAGATCAGACGAGATCAGGCGGAGCCAGAGAGGTATGGCCGTAAGCAACTGTATGTCCTCTACCTAATCTTTTAAAATGTGTCAAAGGTTTTGGAGTTTTGACAATGAAATGGAGTCACTTTCTAAGGCCTTCTCTGTGTCTTTTACAGATAGAAATGAAAAAGCTTACGGCACCTGGGATTCCCAGGCGGTCTTCCATCCAAGTACTAACCAGGCCCTACTCTGCTTAGCTTCTGAGATCAGACGAGATCAGGCGGAGCCAGAGAGGTATGGCCGTAAGCAACTGTATGTCCTCTACCTAATCTTTTAAAATGTGTCAAAGGTTTTGGAGTTTTGATAATGAAATGGAGTCACTTTCTAATGCCTTCTCTGTGTCTTTTACAGATAGAAATGAAAAAGCTTACGGCACCTGGGATTCCCAGGCGGTCTTCCATCCAAGTACTAACCAGGCCCTACTCTGCTTAGCTTCTGAGATCAGACGAGATCAGGCGGAGCCAGAGAGGTATGGCCGTAAGCAACTGTATGTCCTCTACCTAATCTTTTAAAATGTGTCAAAGGTTTTGGAGTTTTGACAATGAAATGGAGTCACTTTCTAAGGCCTTCTCTGTGTCTTTTACAGATAGAAATGAAAAAGCTTACGGCACCTGGGATTCCCAGGCGGTCTTCCATCCAAGTACTAACCAGGCCCTACTCTGCTTAGCTTCTGAGATCAGACGAGATCAGGCGGAGCCAGAGAGGTATGGCCGTATCAAAAAGCAACTGTATGTCCTCTACCTAATCTTTTAAAATGTGTCAAAGGTTTTGGAGTTTTGATAATGAAATGGAGTCACTTTCTAAGTTCTTCTCTGTGTCTTTACAGATAGAAATAAAAAGCTTACGGCACCTGGGATTCCCAGGCGGTCTTCTTCCATCCAAGTACTAACCAGGCCCTACTCTGCTTAGCTTCTGAGATCAGACGAGATCAGGCGGAGCCAGAGAGGTATGGCCGAAGCAACTGTATGTCCTCTTCCTAATCTTTAAAATGTGTCAAAGGTTTTGTAGTTTTGATAATAAAATGGAGTCACTTTCTAAGGTTTCTGTAGTCTTTTAGGCGTCTTCCATCCAAGTACTAACCAGGCCCTACTCTGATTACTGAGATCAGACGAGATCACAGATAAACAATAAAAAGCTTTAAACATATTCTTAAACATTGCAATTACATCTGTCTTCCATCCAAGTACTAACCAGGCCCTACTCTTTTTAGCTTCTGAGAATCAGACAAGATCAGAATGGAGCCAGAGCAATTATGGAGTTTTGTATGTCCTCTACCTAATCTTTTAAAATGTGTCAAAGGTTTTGGAGTTTTGACAATGAAATGGAGTCACTTTCTATTTGCCTTCTCTGTGTCTTTTACAGATAGAAATGAAAAAGCTTACGGCACCTGGGATTCCCAGGCGGTCTTCCATCCAAGTACTAACCAGGCCCTACTCTGCTTAGCTTCTGAGATCAGACGAGATCAGGCGGAGCCAGAGGTATGGCCGTAAGCAACTGTATGTCCTCTACCTAATCTTTTAAAATGTGTCAAAGGTTTTGGAGTTTTGATAATGAAATGGGAGTCACTTTTAAAATATGTCTTTTACAGATAGAAATGAAAAAGCTTACGGCACCTGGGATTCCCAGGCGGTCTTCCATCCAAGTTAACCACCTGAGATTCAGGCGGAGCCAGAGAGGTATGGCCGTAAGCAAACTGTATGTCCCTTCTACCTAATCTTTTTAAAATGTGTCAAAGGTTACAGCGATGCAGCCTTCTAATCTTTTAAAATGACTCAAAGGTTTTGAGTTTTCAATGAAATGGAGTAAGGCCTTCTCTGTGTCCAGATAGAAATGAAAAAGCTTACGGCACCTGGGATTCCCAGGCGGTCTTCCATCCAAGTACTAACCAGGCCCTACTCTGCTTAGCTTCTGAGATCAGACGAGATCAGGCGGAGCCAGAGAGGTATGGCCGTAAGCAACTGTATGTGTCCTCTACCTAATCTTTTTAAAATGTGTCAAAGGTTTTGGAGTTTTGATAATGAAAATGGAGTCACTTTTAAGGCCTTCTCTTTCTTTTACAGATAGAAATGAAAAAGCTTACGGCACCTGGGTCAGGCGGTCTTCCATCCAAGTACTAACCAGGCCCTACTCTGCTTAGCTTTTGAGATCAGACGAGATCAGCCAGAGAAGAATGGGAGTTGCAACTGTATGTCCATCACCTAATCTTTAAAATGTGTCAAAGGTTTTGGCAGTTTTGACAATGAAATCCAGTCACTACTAAGGCCTTCTCTGTGTCTTTTCCCCTAGTCACATTCCTGGGACTGAGGGTAACCAGGCGAAGTTCCAGATAGAAATGAAAAAGCTTACGGCACCTGGGATTCCCAGGCCGTCTTCCATCCAGTACTAACCAGGCCCTACTCTGCTTAGCTTCTGAGATCAGACGAGATCAGGCGGAGCCAGAGAGGTATGGCCGTTAGCAACTGTATGTCCTCTACCCTAATCTTTTAAAATGTGTCAAAGGTTTTGGAGTTTTGATAATGAAATGGAGTCACTTTCTAAGGCCTTCTCTGTGTTCTTCCACAGATAGAAATGAAAAAGCTTACGGCACCTGGGATTCCCAGGCGGTCTTCCATCCAAGTACTAACCAGGCCCTACTCTGCTTAGCTTCTGAGATCAGACGAGATCAGGCGGAGCCAGAGAGGTATGGCAGATAAGCAACTTTATGTCCTCTACCTAATCTTTTAAAATGTGTCAAAGGTTTTGGTTTTTTTGATAATGAAAAAGGAGTCACTTTCATCTACCTTTTGAATTTCATTCCAGAGAGAAATGAAAAAGCTTACGGCACCTGGGATTCCCAGGCGGTCTTCCATCCAAGTATAACCAGGCCCTACTCCTGCTTAGCTTCTGAGATCAGACGAGATTATCTTTTAAAATGTGTCAAAGGTTTTGGAGTTTTGATAATGAAAATGGAGTCTTCTTAAACAATTTCAGATTTCCCACTGTTAACTTTAGCTAAGCTTAGCCTTTTGAGATCATTTATATGACTTTTACGGAGATAGGTATGTTTTTAAAAAAATATTAATATGTCCGCACCTGTAATACCTTTAAAATGTGTCAAATCCAAGAGTTTTGACAATCCTAAATGGAGTCACTTTCTTAGCCTTCTCTGAGACCACAGGAGAAATGAAAAAGCTGACGGCACCTGGGATTCCCAGGCGGTCTTCCATCCAAGTACTAACCAGGCCTTTATCCTGCTTAGCTTCTGAGATCAGTTTTGATCAATGAAAGAGAGGTATGGCCAAAGGCAACTTTATGTCCTCTTTAATCTATTAAAATGTGTCAAAGGTTTTCTAGTTTTCCCCAATGAAATGGAGTCACTATTTAAGGCCTTCTCTACATTTTTTACAGATAGAAATGAAAAAGCTTACGGCACCTGGGATTCCCAGGCGGTCTTCCATCCAAGTAGCTTCTGAGATATTATCAAAGGTTTTGAGTTTTGATAATGAAAAGTCATTAATCTCCCTGCCTGGAATACCATACGCAGGCGCGGAGCCAGAGAACAATACCTTTTACAACTGGCCCTCATCCTATCTTCTAAAATTTTCAAATAATTTTGTAGTTTTGAAATGAAAATGGAGTCACTTTAATAGTCTAACTTATCTCCTCTTCTTTTCTTTTAGAAATGAAAAAGGTTTTGGATTTTTGGCGGTCTTAAATCCAAGTCACTAACCAGGCCCTACTCCATAGCTTCTGAGATCAGACGAGAATGGGGAGCCAGAGAGCACCTGGGAAGCAACTGTATGTCCTCTTCCTAATCTTTTTAAAATGTGTCTAACCAGGTTTTTATAATTTTTCAGGAGTTTTTATTGAGGTCTCATATCCTTACAGATAGAAATCAAAAAGCACTTTGGCACCTTGCATTTGTTTTCCATCCCCAATGTGGCTGGTAACCAGGTCTATAAAATGTGTCAAAGGTTTTGCCCGAGTGTATAACTCCTCATAGTATTCATGCACTATACCCATTATCTCATCTTTTCTTTTTACAGGATCACTAACCTTTTTTGTTCAGATAGAAATGAAAAAGCTTACGGCACCTGGGATTCCCAGGCGGTCTTCCATCCAAGTACTAACCAGGCCCTACTCTGCTTAGCTTCTGAGATCAGACGAGATCAGGCGGAGCCAGAGAGGTATGGCCGTAAGCAACTGTATGTCCTCTACCTAATCTTTTTAAAATGTGTCAAAGGTTTTAGTTTTGATAATGAAAATGGAGTCACTTTCTAGGCCTTCTCTGTGTCTTTCCAGATAGAAATGAAAAAGCATTTACGGCACCTGGGATTCCCAGGCGGTCTTCCATCCAAGTACTAACCAGGCCCTAATTTGCTTAGCTTCTGAGATCAGACGAGATCAGGCGGAGCCAGAGATCTATTTTATTATCAACTGTATGTTTATACCCTAATCCCTTTAAAATAGTGTCTGGTTTTTATTTTTGATATCTTGTCTTGGAGTCACTTTATTAAGGCACCAGATAGAAATATCCTCTTCCCCTTTTACCAGTGCCATCTCCCAACTTCAATTGAATTTTTGAGCAGGTCCTCTACCTAATCTTTTTTGAGTTTTGATAATGAAATGGAGTCACTTTCGCCTCCTGTGTCTTTTACAGATAGAAATGAAAAATACGGCACCTGGGATTCCCAATGTCTTCCATCCAAGTACTAACCAGGCCCTACTCTGCTTAGCTTCTGAGATCAGACGAGATCAGGCGGAGCCAGAGAGGTATGGCCGTAAGCAACTGTATGTCCTCTACCTAATCTTTTAAAATGTGTCAAAGGTTTTGGAGTTTTGATAATGAAAAGGAGTCACTTTCTAGTACCTTTCTGTGTTCTTCCAGAGATAGAAATGAAAAGCTTACGGCACCTGGGATTCCCAGAACGGTCTTCCATCCAAGTACTAACCAGGCCCTATTATGCTTAGCTTTTGAGATCAGACCACCTCATTTAAAGCCAAAGAATTTCTTCCGATCATAAGCACGTTAGTAGCATGTATATTTATGAATCTTTAAAAATTTCAAAGGTTTTAAAGTTTCTATAATTATACATTTGCCATCATTTTCTATATATGCATTTGCTATTGGTATCATGTTTTTTAGAAATTAACACCGCTTACTCCTCCTGTTCTCCCAGCTTCTGAGTTTTGACAATGGATTCACTTTCTAATGCTTTTCACTTCAGCAGAGTGTACAGGCCCTCTCCACTGCTTTTGTAAGTATAACCAGGTTGTTATCTTAGTCTGAGATCAGACGAGATCAGGCGGAGACACAATATGTCTGTCAACTGTATGTCCTCTACTAAAATCTTTAAAATGTGTCAAAGGTTTTTTAGTTTTGACAATGAAATGGAGTCACTTTCTAAGGCCTAACAGGTATTATCATTTACAGATAGAAATGAAAAAGCTTACGGCACCTGGGATTCCCAGGCGGTCTTCCATCCAAGTACTAACCAGGCCCTACTCTGCTTAGCTTCTGAGATCAGACCATTTCAGGCGAGCCAGAGAGGCAACGGCAGTCCCAACTGTATGTCATCTACCTAATCTTTTAAAATGTGTCAAAAGGTTTTGTAAGTTTTAGCAATGGGTGGAGTGCTCTCTGGAGCTGCGTTCTGCACCTCTGGCTCCGGCCCAGATCGCCTTTTCAGGCTCCTCCTGCGACGGTGGTCTCCTCAGCCTGCCCTCCCCACCACCTAATCTTTTCCTTGGTCAAAGGTTTGTAGTTTTGACAATGAAATGGAGTCACTTTCTCTCCTCCTCAGCCGCATCCAGAAATGAAAAAGCTTACAGCACCTGGGATTCCCAGGCCTCTTCCATCCAAGTAGCCAACCAGGCATCCTCTGCTTAGCTTCTGAGATCAGACGAGATCAGGCGGAGCCAGAGAGGTTCCCCATCCCTAAGCAACTGTATGTCCTCTACCTAATCCTTTAAAATGTGTCAAAGGTTTTGGAGTTTTGACAATGAAAAGGAGTCACTTTCTAAGGCCTTCTCTGTGTCTTTTACAGATAGAAATGAAAAAGCGTAGTGCACCTGGGATTCCCACACTGTCTTCCATCCAAGTACTAACCAGGCCCTACTCTGCTTAGCTGCTGAGATCAGACGAGATCTCGGAGCCAGTTTGTCATGGCCAACACCCTGAAATGTCCTCTACCTGCCCTTTAAAAAATACAAAGGTTTTGGAGTTTTGTGTTGAATTTTGTTGAATATGGGAGTGACTTTACAGATAGAAATGTGTTACGGCACCTGGGATTCCCATCTTCCATCCAAGTACAAACCAGGCCCTACTCTGCTTAGCTTCTGAGATCAGACACATCAGGCGGAGCCAGAGAGGGGATGGCCGTAAGCAACTGTATGTCCTCTACCTAATCTTTTTAAAATGTGTCAAAGGTTAGGGTAGTTTTGAAAATGAAATGGAGTCACATTTCTAATCTCTCTTCATGTGTCTGGTTTTACAGATAGAAATCCAAAAAGCTCTACGGCACTTTGGGATTCCCAGGCGGTCTTCCATCCAAGTACTAACCAGGCCCAGGAGGGCTCTGCTTAGCTTCTGAGATCAGACGAGATCAGGAGCCAGAGAGGGATGGCCGTAAGCAACTGTCTGTCCTCCACCTCATCTTTTAAAATGTGTCAAAGGTTTTGGAGTTTTGCTAATGAAAAAGGAGTCATGTCCACTTTTACGTCTGCTCCTTCCTTTGTCCATCTTCCATCATCTTCATCATTGTTATGAAAAGCTTTTGAAATGTGTCCACTCTGTGTTCGTTCAGGCTGTTCCATCCACCATTAAAAAGGCCCTACTCTGCCCCCCTCAAAAAGATCAGAGGATAGATCCTTCCCAGACGCAAAATGGCCGTAAGAAAGGGAAATGTCCTCCCTTTTAAAATGTGTAACACTTTTGGAGTTTTGATAATGAAAAAGGAGTCACTTCCTAAACAAAGAAACTATCTTACAGATAGAAATGAAAAAGCTTAAGGCACCTGGGATTCCCAGGCGGTCTTCCATCCAAGTACTAACCAGGCCCTACTCTGCTTAGCTTCTGAGATCAGACGAGATCAGGCGGAGCCAGAGAGGTATGGCCGTAAGCAACTGTATGTCCTCTACCTAATCTTTTAAAATGTGTCAAAGGTTTTGAGTTTTGACAATGAAATGGAGTCACTTTCTAAGTTCTTCTCTGTGTCTTTTACAGATAGAAATGAAAAAGCTTACGGCACCTGGGATTCCCAGGCGGTCTTCCATCCAAGTACTAACCAGGCCCTACTCTGCTTAGCTTCTGAGATCAGACGTCTTTTACAGATAGAAATGAAAAGCTTACGGCACCTGGGATTCCCAGGCGGTCTTCCATCCAAGTACTAACCAGGCCCTACTCTGCTTAGCTTCTGAGATCAGACGAGATCAGGCGGAGCCAGAGAGGTATGGCCGCTTTTAAAATGTGTCAAAAGGTTTTGAAATGGAGTCACTTTCTAAGTTTTGATAATGAAAAAGGAGTCACTTTCTAAGGCCTTCGTTGTGTCTTTTACAGATAGAAATGAAAAAGCTTACGGCACCTGGGATTCCCAGGCGGTCTTCCATCCAAGTACTAACCAGGCCCTACTCTGCTTAGCTTCTGAGATCAGACAGAGATCAGGCGGAGCCAGAGAGGTATGGCCGTAAGCAACTGTATGTCCTCTACCTAATTGAGTTTTTTAAAATGTGTCAAAGGTTTTGGAGTTTTGATAATGAAAAAGGAGTCACTTTCTAAGGCCTTCTCTGTGTCTTTTACAGAGAGAAATGAAAAAGCTTACGGCACCTGGGATTCCCAGGCGGTCTTCCATCCAAGTACTAACCAGGCCCTACTCTGCTTAGCTTCTGAGATCAGACGAGATCAGGCGGAGCCAGAGAGGTATGGCCGTAAGCAACTGTATGTCCTCTACCTAATCTTTAAAAAATGTGTCAAAGGTTTTGGAGTTTTGACAATGAAATGGAGTCACTTTCTAAGGCCTTCTCTGTGTCTTTTACAGATAGAAATGAAAAAGCTTACGGCACGGCACCAGGCGGTCTTCCATTACCCAGGCTGAGTCTTCCATCCAAGTACTAACTCTACCTAATCTTTTACTCTGCTTAGTTTTCTGAGATCAGACGAGATCAGGCGGAGCCAGAGAGGTATGGCCGCAAGCAACTGTATGTCCTCTACCTAATCTTTTAAAATGTGTCAAAGGTTTTGGAGTTTTGATAATGAAAAAGGAGTCACTTTCTAATGCCTTCTCTGTGTCTTTTACAGATAGAAATGAAAAAGCTTACGGCACCTGGGATTCCCAGGCGGTCTTCCATCCAAGTACTAACCAGGCCCTACTCTGCTTAGCTTCTGAGATCAGACGAGATCAGGCGGAGCCAGAGAGGTATGGCCGTAAGCAACTGTATGTCCTCTACCTAATCTTTTAAAATGTGTCAAAGGTTTTGTAGTTTTGACAATGAAAAAGGAGTCACTTTCTAAGGCCTTCTCTGTGTCTTTTACAGATAGAAATGAAAAAGCTTACGGCACCTGGGATTCCCAGGCGGTCTTCCATCCAAGTACTAACCAGGCCCTACTCTGCTTAGCTTCTGAGATCAGACGAGATCAGGCGGAGCCAGAGAGGTATGGCCGTAAGCAACTGTATGTCCTCTACCTAATCTTTTAAAATGTGTCAAAGGTTTTGGAGTTTTGATAATGAAATGGAGTCACTTTCTAAGGCCTTCTCTGTGTCTTTTACAGATAGAAATGAAAAAGCTTACGGCACCTGGGATTCCCAGGCGGTCTTCCATCCAAGTACTAACCAGGCCCTACTCTGCTTAGCTTCTGAGATCAGACGAGATCAGGCGGAGCCAGAGAGGTATGGCCGTAAGCAACTGTATGTCCTCTACCTAATCTTTTAAAATGTGTCAAAGGTTTTGGAGTTTTGACAATGAAATGGAGTCACTTTCTAAGGCCTTCTCTCTGTGTCTTTTACAGATAGAAATTTACGGCACCAGATAGAAATGAAAAAGCTTACGGCACCTGGGATTCCCAGGCGGTCTTCCATCCAAGTACTAACCAGGCCCTACTCTGCTTAGCTTCTGAGATCAGACGAGATCAGGCGGAGCCAGAGAGGTATGGCCGTAAGCAACTGTATGTCCTCTACCTAATCTTTTAAAATGTGTCAAAGGTTTTGTAGTTTTGACAATGAAATGGAGTCACTTTCTAAGGCCTTCTCTGTGTCTTTTACAGATAGAAATGAAAAAGCTTACGGCACCTGGGATTCCCAGGCGGTCTTCCATCCAAGTACTAACCAGGCCCTACTCTGCTTAGCTTCTGAGATCAGACGAGATCAGGCGGAGCCAGAGAGGTATGGCCGTAAGCAACTGTATGTCCTCTACCTAATCTTTTAAAATGTGTCAAAGGTTTTGGAGTTTTGATAATGAAAAAGGAGTCACTTTCTAATGCCTTCTCGATTTCTTCCAGAGAGAGAAATGAAAAAGCTTACGGCACCTGGGATTCCCAGGCGGTCTTCCATCCAAGTACTAACCAGGCCCTACTCTGCTTAGCTTCTGAGATCAGACGAGATCAGGCGGAGCCAGAGAGGTATGGCCGTAAGCAACTGTATGTCCTCTACCTAATCTTTTAAAATGTGTCAAAGGTTTTGTAGTTTTGACAATGAAATGGAGTCACTTTCTAAGGCCTCTCTGTGTTTTTTTAGAGATAGAAAAAAAAAAGCTGGGATTACGGCACCTGGGATTCCCAGGCGGTCTTCCATCCAAGTACTAACCAGGCCCTACTCTGCTTAGCTTCTGAGATCAGACGAGATCAGGCGGAGCCAGAGAGGTATGGCCGTAAGCAACTGTATGTCCTCTACCTAATCTTTTAAAATGTGTCAAAGGTTTTGGAGTTTTGATAATGAAAAAGGAGTCACTTTCTAAGGCCTTCTCAATGTCTTTTCCAGAGAGAGAAATGAAAAAGCTTACGGCACCTGGGATTCCCAGGCGGTCTTCCATCCATCCAAGTACTAACCAGGCCCTACTCTGCTTAGCTTCTGAGATCAGACGAGATCAGGCGGAGCCAGAGAGGTATGGCCGTAAGCAACTGTATGTCCTCTACCTAATCTTTTAAAATGTGTCAAAGGTTTTGGAGTTTTGACAATGAAAATGGAGTCACTTTCTAAGGCCTCTGTGTCTTTTACAGATAGAAATGAAAAAGCTTTTACAGATAGAAATGAAAAAGCTTACGGCACCAGGGGATTCCCAGGCTTCTGAGGTCTTCCATCCAAGTACTAACCAGGCCCTACTCTGCTTAGCTTCTGAGATCAGACGAGATCAGGCGGAGCCAGAGAGGTATGGCCGTAAGCAACTGTATGTCCCTCTCCTAATCTTTTAAAATGTGTCAAAGGTTTTGTAGTTTTGACAATGAAATGGAGTCACTTTCTAAGGCCTTCTCTGTGTCTTTTACAGATAGAAATGAAAAAAGCTTACGGCACCTGGGATTCCCAGGCGGTCTTCCATCCAAGTACTAACCAGGCCCTACTACTCATGCTTAGCTTCTGAGATCAGACGAGATCAGGAGAGGAGCCAGAGAGGTATGGCCTCTTCCTAATCTTTTAAAAAATGTCCTCTACCTAATCTTGAAAAAATGTGTCAAAGGTTTTGGAGTTTTGATAATGAAAAGGAGTCACTTTCTAATGCCTTCTCGATTTCTTCCACAGAGAGAAATGAAAAAGCTTACGGCACCTGGGATTCCCAGGCGGTCTTCCATCCAAGTACTAACCAGGCCCTACTCTGCTTAGCTTCTGAGATCAGACGAGATCAGGCGGAGCCAGAGAGGTATGGCCGTAAGCAACTGCAATGTCCTCTCTACCTAATCTTTTTTTAAAATGTGTCAAAGGTTTTGTAGTTTTGACAATGAAATGGAGTCACTTTCTAAGGCCTTCTCTGTGTCTTTTACAGATAGAAATGAAAAAGCTTACGGCACCTGGGATTCCCAGGCGGTCTTCCATCCAAGTACTAACCAGGCCCTACTCTGCTTAGCTTCTGAGATCAGACGGAGCCAGAGAGGTATGGCCGTAAGCAACTGTATGTCCTCTACCTAATCTTTTAAAATGTGTCAAAGGTTTTGTAGTTTTGACAATGAAATGGAGTCAAAGGCCTTCTCTGTTTTTTACAGAGAGAGGAGTCACTTTCTAAGGCGGTCTTCCATCCAAGTCTAACCAGGTGTCTTTTACAGATAGAAATGAAAAAGCTTATCTTTTTTAAAATGGCACCTGGGATTCCCAGGCGGTCTTCCATCCAAGTACTAACCAGGCCCTACTCTGCTTAGCTTCTGAGATCAGACGAGATCAGGAGAGCCAGAGAGGTATGGTAAGCAACTGTATGTCCTCTTACCTAATCTTTTAAAATGTGTCAAAGGTTTTGGAGTTTTGATAATGAAATGGAGTCACTTTCTAAGGCCTTCTCTGTGTCTTTTACAGAGAGAAATGAAAAAGCTTACGGCACCTGGGATTCCCAGGCGGTCTTCCATCCAAGTACTAACCAGGCCCTACTCTGCTTAGCTTCTGAGATCAGACGAGATCAGGCGGAGCCAGAGAGGTATGGCCGTAAGCAACTGTATGTCCTCTACCTAATCTTTTAAAATGTGTCAAAGGTTTTGACAATGAAAAATGGAGTCACTTTTTCTGTGTCTTTTGAGAAATGAAAAAAGGAGTCACTTTCTAAGGTCTTCCATCCAAGTACTAACTCTGTGTCTTCCACAGAGAGAAATGAAAAAGCTGTATGTTACGGCACCTGGGATTCCCAGGCGGTCTTCCATCCAAGTATGAAAAACCAGGCCCTACTCTGCTTAGCTTCTGAGATCAGACGAGATCAGGCGGAGCCAGAGAGGTATGGCCGTAAGCAACTGTATGTCCTCTACCTAATCTTTTAAAATGTGTCAAAGGTTTTGTAGTTTTGACAATGAAATGGAGTCACTTTCTAAGGCCTTCTCTGTGTCTTTTACAGATAGAAATGAAAAAGCTTACGGCACCTGGGATTCCCAGGCGGTTCCATCCATCCAAGTACTAACCAGGCCCTACTCTGCTTAGCTTCTGAGATCAGACGAGATCAGGCGGAGCCAGAGAGGTATGGCCGTAAGCAACTGTATGTCCTCTACCTAATCTTTTAAAATGTGTCAAAGGTTTTGTAGTTTTGACAATGAAATGGAGTCACTTTCTAATGCCTTCTCTGTGTCTTACGGCACAGATAGAAATGTAAAAAGCTTACGGCACCTGGGATTCCCAGGCGGCAACTGTATGTCTTCCATCTTTTAAAAGTACAAACCAGGCCCTATCTGCTTAGCTTCTGAGATCAGACGAGATCAGGCGGAGCCAGAGAGGTATGGCCGTAAGCAACTGTATGTCCTCTACCTAATCTTTTAAAATGTGTCAAAGGTTTTGGAGTTTTGATAATGAAAAGGAGTCACTTTCTAATGCCTTCTCTGTTTCTTCCAGAGAGAAATGAAAAAGCTTACGGCACCTGGGATTCCCAGGCGGTCTTCCATCCAAGTACTAACCAGGCCCTACTCTGCTTAGCTTCTGAGATCAGACGAGATCAGGCGGAGCCAGAGAGGTATGGCCGTAAGCAACTGTATGTCCTCTACCTAATCTTTTAAAATGTGTCAAAGGTTTTGGAGTTTTGATAATGAAAAAGGAGTCACTTTCTAAGGCCTCTCTGTGTCTTCCGATAGAAATGAAAAAGCTTACGGCACCTGGGATTCATCCAGTACTAACCAGGGTCTTCCATCCAAGTACTAACCAGGCCCTACTCTGCTTAGCTTCTGAGATCAGACGAGATCAGGCGGAGCCAGAGAGGTATGGCCGTAAGCAACTGTATGTCCTCTACCTAATCTTTTAAAATGTGTCAAAGGTTTTGGAGTTTTGACAATGAAATGGAGTCACTTTCTAAGGCCTTAAAATGTCTTTTACAGATAGAAATGAAAAAGCTTACGGCACCTGGGATTCCCAGGCGGTCTTCCATCCAAGTACTCCAACCAGGCCCTACTCTGCTTAGCTTCTGAGATCAGACGAGATCAGGCGGAGCCAGAGAGGTATGGCCGTAAGCAACTGTATGTCCTCTACCTAATCTTTTAAAATGTGTCAAAGGTTTTGTAGTTTTGACAATTAAATGGAGTCACTTTCTAAGGCCTTCTCTGTGTCTTTACAGATAGAAATGAAAAAGCTTACGGCACCTGGGATTCCCAGGCGGTCTTCCATCCAAGTACTAACCAGGCCACTACTCTGCTTAGCTTCTGAGATCAGACGAGATCAGGCGGAGCCAGAGAGGTATGGCCGTAAGCAACTGTATGTCCTCTTCCTAATCTTTTAAAATGTGTCAAAGGTTTTGGAGTTTT
>BMAF01001041.1:0-60125 GCA_014132575.2 Gasterosteus nipponicus
AGGTTAGCTAAGGCAAGGCAAGGCTAAGGAAGGAAGGCAAGTACAAGGCAAGGGGTTAAGCAAGCAAGGCAAGCACTGGGCAAAAGGGAAGGCAAGCAAGGCAACAAGGCAATAAGGTAAGGCAACTAAGGCTGTTAAGGCAATAAGGTGCTTTATCTTCATGGAAGATTGACGTCATTCTGAACACCGCCACTGATACCAAAATTGAGCCAATGATCTTTTTAAAAATAATGCATGCATCATCTATCCATAACAAATGCATCCATTGGGAACATCCTCTTGTGTGTTAACAGGAAAATGTAACAATACTCAAAAGGCCTCAAATATTAGCTGTTTAAATATTTTTACAAGCGCTGCTGGTTGACAGCTTTATAATATCATAATAGCATACTGTATGTAACATCTTTCCTTCTGTCTTTTGCAGATTCATATCATGATGATTACTGAGGCGTCTTCTCATCAAGTCTGTAAGAAGCAACAAGACTCAATATTTCATGTATATCTAATAAATACATTTTTGGACTCACTGATCATCAAATGTCTATTTTTACTATATTTCTCTTTGTGTGTTCTGACATTCAGTTTTGTATATATATGACTGAGCTTTAATGTTTGAGTATTCTTCTCCTCTACAGTTAATAGCTGCTTTAGACAAAAATCTAAAAGTAATTGATGGATCAAAAGTCGTTATATTCTCTGTTCTGCACTTGTGGCTAAAGAACAATCTGAATTGTTGTGTGATAACACTGAAAGTAAAACAGAGATTTGAATATATCTGGTCACTTCTTGTTACAGCCCCAAAAAAAGATGACATTGTTTTGGCATCTGTTACATTTCAACAACATTCATTACATTTTGTCTACATGGACGTTTCTCACTTTTAATATCCATATACTGAGATATCTGTTTGTATTTTAATTTTTGTGTTTGAATCTCTTTTTTAAAATAAATGTAAATGATTTTCTAATCTATTTTTGCCCTCCATTTACTTGACATATTCAATAATAATAATAAATCAGTTTGAGAGAAAACACCTGGCTAATTTCCCATTAAATCAGAGGTCTTCAACGTTTTTCAGGCCAAGGACCCCCAAACTGATGGCGAGATGGAGCAGGGACCCCCTATTCTACGGAGTTTGGTCCGCCATCTTTTTATTTTTGAGCTTTGCGCTCTTTAGACCTGAGCATCAACGTGACCTGATTGGCTAGTGCCTGTGCTGTCGTATTTGGGGACTGAAAGATAACTTTTCCTCCATCAATTTATCCATTCGCTACACCATGTTGGATTCATGTTAATGTGTATTTAAAGACAATAAATACAATTCTGATTCTGAAGTCATTTAAATTGGTTGGGAAAAATTGCTTGAAAAAAAAAAAAATAAAAATTGTCTTATCAACCAAAATGTCCCGACCCCCTGCTGTACCTCCGCTTGAAGACCCCTGCATTAAATCATTGGTCATTCATGGTTACCAGAGGATCATTTTGAATAATTGTAGTCCAGTAGTGCCATATCATACCTAAATTCCCTTTACTACACAAGAATTATGAAATTTATTGTTGACGTTCCTGCTCCACAGAGGATGAACTGTTACCATGTGATGACTCCACAATCGCAGCAAAATCTTTATTTATCATGTAGGATTTGAATAGTTATAGTAGTTCAACAACTGCTACACAGAAATGGAGATTAAATAATCACTTTAAAACAATTTAGGATGGTACGTTGTCTTGTAGGCAACATGTGCAGCAATGAGTCATGCGTAAAAATGTTAATTCATAACGTTACATCTTTTCAATACAAATATCGAACAAAGAAATATTTGGTTGTTTTAATGGCAAAAGGTGTTGCTAGAAGATAAGAACTAAAAATCTAAATTGTTCATCATCTGGACCGTTGTTTTAAAAAGGAAAACTTGGTGGTGAAACGAAGAGTTAAAGCAAAGAAGTCAACAAAATCATTAGGATTCATCCTACCTCGCCCCCAGCCCCAACCACAAATATCCAAATCTGAACAAAAATCTTTAAAAACAAAATGTTCCATCCTAAAATAAAATATTTCGAGCCAAATCTGTGTAAAATGTGTCCTGATGCTACAGGAAAAAGAACAGGTCAACAAAATCATTAGGGTCCATCCAAGGATCATGAAAACGCAAATCCAAATGTTAACATGGCTCGGAATGTAAGTATTGTAATGTAGAGTAATGCTTTATATTAAATGTTATAAAAGCATGTAAAATATTATACATCAGGACTTTGTAGGACTCTTGTGTCTCTTTCCGCATGGATCCACTCATTTAGATGTGTGTATATATATCTGCTGAGGGGTGGAAGTGAATGCAGAGCACATGACTCATGACATCACAGTGCCAATGACACTGGATAGGGCATCAAAAACATGGAAAATTACTCAATCACACAAGAGTACAGGCATTTAACATTAGGGGTTGGGAATATTTGGTGGAATGTTTCTGTTTTCGTTTTTATTTCCAACCCCCCTGAGAATGTTGATCAGAAAAAAATAACATTGGTGCAATCAGGGTTCAGATACCTTTACGAACAACTGACAGTGCAGTCTGTACAAAACAACTGAACAATATCCTCAGATTGTTACGAGTGTCCACTCAGTAAAATGTAGACCATGGTTGGTGGTGTTTTTAGACCCCCCCCGCCCTCTTCCACCCACTCCTCCCCTCCCTGAACCTGTTGCCATTTGACACATGAGAGCCCAACCCTCCATTTAAGGCCCTGGAAGGTTCGGTATTTGGAGCGCCTTCAGATGCACGTTCAAAAGAGGAAAGGGTAATAATAGCCGTGTAAGAATGGCGTCCTCCAGTGAATGAATCAACCCCCCCCCAAAAAAAAGATAAGTCTTACGGCTAAAATGCGGTTACATATGAACATAGCAAACAGCTTTTAGGCAGAAGGAGAAAGAACCTACCAGGTGAATAACGTGATAACGTGTTGCCTGTGTTCAAAGCTACGGGCAGGTTCCCCTAGAAACAAAAGGAGAACATTCAGCTTCAATGTAGAATATCAAATTTTATTCTTCATAACTGCAAAACAGAAACACTGTGAAGCCGCAAGCTAACTTAGCTCAGCCCTCCTGGTGCAAACTGCCCAACACAGAGGTCGGGGGGGGGGGAGGGGTGTGGGGGGGTTTCTGTATTGGCGGTTGTCCCCTGAGCCCCCACCCCAACAACACCCCCCGTTCCCCCCACCCTCCTGCGACACAGCTAACGGCTTCCCCGCGCTCTATCTGAGAATAAAAGGTGTAATAACGGCGTGTTTACCTGTGCGACTGCTGCTCGGGGGGCGGCCGGCCCGGCTGCTGCCTGCTTGTCCCAGCCCGGAGTGTCAGAGCCGTAGGTTCATGTTGAGCCCAGCTCGCCCCCCAGCCCCAACCCCCCCCTTCCTACAAATGGAAGGAACGGACGCCATGGCGGTCCAAAAATAACCGCTGAGCCCTGGGAGCTGCTCGGAGCGGCAGCAGGGCCGGCGGCAAGGTGCACCCTGGTCAGACCGCGGGACCTTAGATTTCACCACCTCAGGGCTCTAAATGTGCCCTCCCAGGGACATCCTGGGGGGCCCGTAGAGGATGCGATAGGGTTCCGGGTGGGGGGCTATTATGTGGGCTGTTATTTATCACCCGTTGGTTTAATTATTTAGACCAACATTTGGCTTAGTTGTCAAAGCCTAACTGTCATTTTTAACGTGATGTCTTGTATTTCCAGTCCTGTAAATCCTTTCGTCGCCCTTTTGTCAGTTTGTCATCCGGATGTTGTGGCGTCCTTAACGGTTAAGCAAGTCCTATGGCATCGGTCGGTTGGTTGCATGTGGCACATTTGAAAAGGTTTTCATCTCGGTGTGTCGCGGACGTTTCTGGGAAATCAGTAAAATGGGCGTGGTAACAAATACGATTAAAGGCTTCCTAATGGTCCTTAATGAGGCCATTGAATATCTCCTGTGCATTCATGAGGCAAGTATTAATGGGGTATTTTTGACGATTTCTGGAGTATTTTGGAGGTTCAGGAGAGCATCAGGAGTGATCCTCCATAGGTGTCCTCAAAAGTATTTTAAGGGTCCTTTACCAGGTTTGTATTGGCAGGTGTTGGAACAGATCACTCCTTAGTGTGGCTCTAGTTGTGATTTGAAGAGGTATGAGGATCCTTGAGGAAACATTCTAGCTTCCTTAGAGGGGAGTTCCTTAACCGTTCCAGTGGTTTGTGTCCAGAACATCAACGGCTCAATCAAACAGTTCTTTGTCTCTTTGGGTTCAGATCCCTCCCTCACAAGGGACCCCATGACTCTGTTCGTTATTCTGTCATTGCAGCGCCCCCTGCAGGAAAATAAAGAGGATCATTTATGATGGCCGACCCTCGGATCACAGATCATGCTTGTAAATCAATCCCAGGAGTTTGCTGAATGATTCATGATGCAGCTTGTTTAGACTTGGCGCTAAAGCAAAAGACATTAGCAACAGATCAGACTGATCCTCTATCAGATTCCTGGAAGAATATTCTCTGCCAGAGTTCAATCCAAGTGAATACACATTTCAATGGGGCCTTTTTAATGACAAAAAGGATCTGAACATGAACTATAAAAATGAATGAGCAAATAAAGTCACGTATTAAGTTTATATTTGTGCTATTACAGATCACACTGTGTGGCAATTTAAGCATTTGAAAACAAATTAACACCTAATATTCTTCTTTAAAAGTTACATTTAATCTAATTGGAGTGTATTTCCCTTCAATTTGAGGCTATTAGCAGTAGGGTGTGTAGCCTCTCAGTTGTCATTTTTTGTCATTGGGTGTCTTTGCTCGACCCTCCTGAAGCGGATGTGTGGATTTCTCAGGGGGAACCAGAGGAGTCGATCAGAGGGGAGTTTGGATGGACACATTCCTCAGGTCCTCCTCTGACTGAACGCTGTGTGAATATGTCCCTGGGAGTCTTTAAGAGGTTCATGATCGCCACCTGACCCGCTCCCTTGACGACGGCCTCTCACCCTCACTTGTAATTCTGCTTGCCTTAAAATGCAGCTGCCCCAGAATAGCAACCTAGCAGGGCATCTCGGACGCCCCCCCCCCCCTTCCCCCTTCTCTAAACTTGAGCCTTCCACCTTAGTATTCAACCCTTCCATCTCCTTATTGAGTGGCAATGGCGGGATGGAGGGGGGGCGGCAAAAGCTGCAGGACCCTCGGTCCGGCCTCGCCTCCGGGACACGTCTCTGGCCAATGGGAAGGGCAAGCAGATCGTGTGTCACTATAACAGAAGGACATAATCAGCGCGGTAAGTTTGCAGAACCTTACAGCCAGTCTCGGCCAGCGGGGAGCTCACTTCTTTCAGCTTTTCTGAGGTAAGAGAGTGAGAGCGAGAGTGTTTGTGAGTGTGAGTAGCAGGGAGCTCATATGCAAGGGCCCCCACCCCCTTCCACACTAATGTCACACAAATCTGAGGACAGCAAAGTCCATGTGTGTTGAAAAATCACTGCAACGGCCGGTGGAGGCTGCTGCCGGGGGTCACGAGGTGAGACGGGAATGGGGCCCCCCTCCAAAGAGGGAGATGATCCCGCATCCTAGTTTTTACTGTGGTTCTAATCTTGAATCAATCATTGGGGTTTTAGGAAGTTGCGACATTCTTCGCTGGACATCCGCTGTTGTCTTAAGAGGGCTTTTGTTGTTGTTGTTTCCGTGTTGGTCTTGATCGGGGTCCAAGTCCCCCCCCTCCCAGCGGACATTCATACCTGAAGGATTTACAGATGGCTTAAAACCTTTGCGGCAACTTTGTCCTGCGGGGGACCGAGAACGACACTAATGAGTTATGCGGCGGCGAATGGTGTTGTTATTTCTGTCATTTTAAGTCCGGTAGGAGGGGGGGGGGGCACGCTGAATATTGTCTGCGATGTCTCGGGCATGGCGTGTTCATTTAATCCACACATAGCTTGAGGATAAACACTTTAACATTGTGAACGGGAGCCGAAAAAAGACCAGACTTAAGAATACGACATGGGGTTAGGGGGTCAGTGAGGGAGGGGAGACTCAAATTTGCAGTTAACACAATCCAAAGAGCGAATACAAGGAAGCCTTTAGCGTTAGCTTAGTGTCAGCCTCTTTAATTTCTAAGTAGGGAACATGACGAGATGACCGGATAAGGACATGAATGAGGAATCGTGGGTAAGCGGTCCGGGGTAAGGAACCCAATCTTTCTAGACCGAATCTTACCTCCCGGCCCCCTCCACTGAAACCGGATATGGGAATCCGCGCAGCTGTCAGTTAGAAATAGTTGTGATGTCAGGATGCATTCCTGGAGCGGCCTCACGCTAATTTAACCAAAGGGGCACTTGATCCAACGTGTGATTGGGTTGATCAGTTCGACTCACGGAGGCAATCATCGATCGATCAGATCCGCTCTGGACTTGTAAGTGGGAGGCAGAATTTGCCAGAAGAGGATGTCTAAAGATAAAAAAGTCTTTAAGGACTTGTGAGAGAAGAGGGGAGGACGCCAACCTCCACCCCCCCACTCCCTTCAACATTAAACTCATCCATCAGCAGTTGAAAACAAACCGGTGGCACAAATATAACTTTGGATCCCCTCTCACTTATCATCTGAGAAGCAGATTCAGGACCAAGGCTCCAATTTCAGCCCAAAGTTGAAGCTCTAATTATAAACTGGCCTTTTGAGGGCCAGATTTAAACAATCAGCGAGTCTTTTCTTCCAAATACAACCTCCTCCAAACAAAAACATTTGGTTTAATAAAGATATTTATTTTGTTTCATTTTTCTTTTTTGGTGGGTGTGGGGGGTTGAGATATGCACAGGGCAGCAGGGTGGGGTCGGCCGCAGACATTCAAGACATCTGCAACTTAATCCCGAGCTATAAATACAGCCGGCTCGAGTCCTGTAGGACGACTTTTAATTCTCCCTTCTCTTTCGCCTACAGGTTGCAAAGTCCACCGTCATCATGTCTGACACCGAGGAAGTGTAAGTCCACTCGCATTGACTTCCACTAATGTTCACCTCCCACAGAGATGGTTCATGCAGGATTATTTTGTCAAAAATACTGGTGCACATTGTGAGGCGTCTTATCAGAATTTCTTTGCCCTCTCTCTTGCAGTGGTCAGGAGGGTAAGTAGCATCCTTTTCAGCTTTCAGGAACAATCCGGAATTACATGCTAAATTAATTTTGCCTAAGTGAATATCCACCCCAACGCAGAGAAGTATTTGCACTGGACAAGTCGGTATTGTTCACAGGTTTGGCTTGACTCCCTCCGGGTTCAAGTTTTGCAGTAATGCTCTCTTCCCTTTTCCAAGCCAATCTGCTGGGATACATTATCCTGGTGCATGGTGTCAAAAGATCTTAAGTGACAATCAAGCAAAAGATGATAAAAAACTGAAGCTCTGCAGCTCTGCATGATCACCTGCAACGACACCCCCCCCCCCGAGCCGACCGGTCCACAGACCAAAATGACATTTTTAGGTTTAAAAAAGCCACTGTCTGTTGGCCGCCGGTCGTCCCGGGAGGAAAGGCGCCGCTTTGTGCTTAGCATGGATCCCCTATGTACCCACATTTTTGAATCTACACATTTTGTCCAAAAAAATGGGTACAAACCTGGGATCTTTTTCTGATGTTCTTCTGCTCCTTTCTTTTCTCGGACGGACGTGAAGAATACGATGGTAAGACATGAGATCTAATGCAACCAGTACTAATTCGTTAGTGATTTCCTGTAGCCTACTTTCACCGTGAACTATTTTCTGTGGCATGTCGGTTTACACTAACTGAGATAAATGAAGAACGCGGGGTGGAACGTGTCTCTTTTTGTCTTCGACCCACACCGAGTTGTCCTTGAGGAGCCGATCGCATCTCATCCATCAATGATTGACCTTTTCTCTCCTGTAACCGCCTGCTGTGTCACATGCTTTAGCGCCATCCGTGAACCTCCTCATATCTAACGTCTCTCCTCCCACCTTTCTTTTTCCATCAACTCACCCCCCCATTCCGAATCACCTCCTCCTGCCTACCCCTTTTCTCTACTTGCTTCCATTAACCATCGCACCGCCCTTCCTCTCCCTTGGTGACCCGCTGCATGTTGTGTAGCCATACAAGAGGAAGTAGTAGAGGAAGTAGAGGTGGCCCCCGAGGCGGCCCCTGAGCCAGAGCCAGAGCCAGAACCAGAACCAGAACCAGTGGTAGAACCAGAGCCAGAACCAGAACCAGAACCAGAACAAGAGCCTGAGTATGAAGGTATGTGGTACGGAGGGGGGGGGGTATATTTCCCAGGCAAAAGGTGCGCTCCATAAAGGCGACAGCCGGCCAGACCGACCCCCCCTAATCCTGACTCCGCCCCCATGCACACCATGCTAGTGCTAACGCCTCCTTTCACCTATCGACAAAGTGCTCAAAAGGGCAGAAGTTGTGGGAATGCAAATACATGTTATGTCGATATAAACATAATACACACATTCTAAATCATATGATTTAGACTGATATAAAGAGCCAAAGCACTGCCACACTGTATATATTAGCGTATGTAGCTGTAACTTTGGTACCGTTGGCTTTTGTTCAGCTACCTCTTATTTCATTAGCTTTTGTACCATTAGCTCTTGTTCCTTAGGTTTTTGTTTGATTAGCTATTGTTTTAGCTTTTAAACCATTAGCTTTGGTCCCGTTAGCTTTTAAACCATTAGCTTTTATTTCATTAGCTTTTGTTCAACTACCTCTTGTTCTTTTAGTTTTATTAGCGTTAAAACTATTAAGTCTCTTAACTTTTGTCCTGTTAGAATTTAGATTTATAGATACTCCGCTAGTGAATAATAATAACCTCTTGTGTAAACTTAATCTCCCAAGCCAACAAAATTTACTTTATGAGTGAAGCTTAAATAAAACTCTCAGGCACTTATTAGTTCTGAAAATATGACACCAAAAAACAGTGCCGGTTAATTAGCAAATTAGCCGAGCATAGTGTATGCTAATATGTTGGTGTACATTACATCGAATATTTGTGGACTTAAATTCTTTAAAAGGACAAATATTGGTCTCTTTTATCAGTCTAATCCCACTTTTACTACTGTTACATGTACTCTTAAATAATTTTATTTTGGGTACATGGTTGCTTTCGTATTAGTTAATGCATACTATGTCTTGACCGGATTTGTTTAGATGGTGTCTCGTATCTCAACCATTTCTAACCTGTCATACCATCTTCTATTAGGCTCACATGCTGGTGGAAAGTTGGTGTTGCATTCACATGTTTATGCAACTAAATCTGTGGTTTAATGTCAAACTCAAAGCATGACACCTAGAAGCTGCAATTTGCTGCGGATGATGTGGATCATGAACTGTCGCTGCATTCTAGACGTATACCCAGACTTTCCAGCTTTACTTTGACATTTCTGAGATGGCATGTGAATTCAGGCACTTTAAAGGAATCCCACTTGGTACGTCCTGTTTGAAGGTGAAACTGTGACTTCAACAAAAGTTTTAAGAATATATTTATTTGTAAACCCTCAAATATTGGCCTTTTATTGACCTGAAACTCCACAAAACCTTTTTTTGATGACAGGATTTTACTTACAGCAAATTACAAGTGACTTTCTTTGAAGAGCCTTTACTTGTTGGTGCTGGCCTCCTAATATCGGTTATTATTTGAGGATTTACGGTCGGTACATGTTGTAGTTTCTCTATGTCAAACTGATTTGCTGCCCTCAGAACTCCTGCTGACGCTTCTTGTCTATTCTGCTTTTTTTCGTTTGGGATGCTTTCTGCATGCAGAGGCCTTGGGAGGAGAAGGTATGTTGATTTGGATTAATGTGACGGAATCTATAATCTGTCATTCTGGTTTTGGGGAGGACCACGGTGTCCAGGTCTGACGTCTGTACCTCGGGTAACGCCTACTGATTTTCCATCTGTCTTTGTTGAAATAAATCCAGGAGCGCTGGCCAATTCCGAACGAAAACACAAAAAATTACCATAATTTTAAAAAGCCATTGATGAAGTTTCTAGATTAAAGTTGCTGGTGGAGAAAAAAGGGGAAAAATCATGAGATGCTAACACGTGCTTCCCAGCGCTGCCACTCTTTGCTGCCACTCGTCTTCTGCATGGCATGGAGCCGCCAGAATCTGGGTGTCATGACAAGAACTCAAGGGGAGGAGGGGCGGGGACTGGGGACTTTGTCTTGCTTGTGTAAAATGGATTTGGGGTCAAGCCAAATAAAAACACTACACATATTGTACACATGAATGTCACAATTTATTCAGACCAATGAGGAATCCCATTGGTAATTTTTGTCAGAATTCAACGTTGTGTAGCTTCACTCACAGCGAGATTCTCTGGTGTCCACTAAACGTCCTAATGTTCTCTTTGATAAGAGGAGTTTTAAATGGTTGTTTTTTCTATTTTAGTGTTCACTTGTTGTTTTAACCCTAATTTCAACATTGAGGCTCTAACTTCCATTTAAAAAATCGAGCGGAACAACCATGTAGTTCAATCCGCTTAATGCCTGAGAGAAAGTGAAATAATCCGCTTGGTTTCTAACCCCACGACATGTACTTGTCCCCTCTTCATTTCCTCACCTGCAGAGGAGAAGCCAAAGTTCAAGTAAGTTTAATCTAGTGCACTTCAAAAGATTTCTGCAGACACTTGCTCTCGAGACATTTGTCTGATAAGAAAATAAAGCATTAAACACTAAAGCCACCGCACTGAAAACTCTGCTTCTAGGCCCAGCGCCCCCAAGATCCCCGATGGAGAGAAAGTGGACTTTGACGTAAGAGGACCGGAATGACGCCAGGATTTCAGTCCAAGAGGTTTAGTATTGAGCTGAAGGTTTGTTTCCTTCTCACCATCAGGATATCCAGAAGAAACGTCAGAACAAAGATCTGATAGAGCTGCAGGGTCTCATCGATGCTCACTTTGAGCACAGGAAGAAGGAGGAGGAAGAGCTGATCGCCCTGAAGGACAGGATCGTGAGTTAAACCTAACAGTTGAATCAATTGATTAAACTTTTAGGACATAAAATAATTTTGTCCCTGTAAATGTCATGCCTTATGATGAACATGATCAGTGACATCAGGCTTCATAATCCCATCACGCTGCAGGAGAAGCGTCGCGCTGAGCGTGCAGAGCAGCAGAGAGTCCGCTCTGAGAAGGACAAGGAGCGTCAGGCCAGACGAGAGGTTAGTGGTATTTTGTTTGGTGCCCAGTATAAGTACATATGTATATATATGTACATGCTGGGCGGTTTAGCCAAAAATCCATATCACGGTATTTAGAAAGGTTCTGACGGTATCCCGTGTGACGGTTTATTGGTTTTTCAAGTAAACACATTAATTCATCGACCCCGAAAAGGACCTCCGGCTAGCCGAACAGACCAACTCGTTCGCAACTGGCTCGCAACTGGCCGGAGTGTTAGCATGTTAGCTTGTTGTGGCTGCTAGTGTTGCCACCAGAGACTCGACAGACTTTGTAATAAATCGTTTTCTTATCAAACGTAACTTCCGTTGAATTTTCCAAAACCAAGAACCCTCCAAACAGACACAGCTCCTTTCTTGGACACAAGTTGTGTTGGTGCATCTCTGGTCTCTCGTTGGTCTCTCCTCCTGTATCGCTCTTTTCTGTGTTTTCATGTAGCAACAGAGTTACTTCTTCTTGTGAGCTGTACATTGTGTACATTGGCACAGCCAAGTTGCTCTATGACTTTATTGTGTCCCCTGCTGTGGAGTCAGGGATCAGTACTCTGAGGAATCCGACTCTGGTCTCACTCACCGACTCCCTTCTTTTCCTTCTCCAGGAGGAGAGGCGGATCAGGGAGGAGAGCGACATCAAGAAGAAGCAAGATGACGACGCAAAGAAGAAGTCGGCTCTGTCCAGCATGGGCTCCAATTACAGCAGCCACCTGCAGAAAGTCAGTACACAGTAATAGTACTAGTACTACTTCTAGTACTAGTACATCTAGTAACGCATTCATTTATTTATTTTTTTAATCGTGTTATTGCAACTTTTTAATTATAAATATAATCTTTGAATACTCCATTGCAAGAAATAGTCAATAAATAGAAGTAGTATCTAACTGGAGCATCAAAACTGAAAGTACTTACTGTGCAGAAAGAGCTCATTTATTATGTGAGATATTACTCTCAATTTGTCAATGTGGAGCCAATTTGAGATACTTTGAATACTACAAATCCTGCTTCGTATCATGTAATGGTATATCTAAAAAGTATCTGGTAGGGTCAAATGAATGAATGAAGAAAGTTTGAGTTAGCCTAAAACGTAAATACACAGATCCAAGTATGTTTAGATGTACTTTGGGTACTTTTCCTTGAGATGAAAGTACTGCTATTAATCTGCACTAACCATCACTCCACCGGACAGGCCGATCAGAAGAGAGGAGGAAAGAAAGAGACTGAGAGAGAGAAGAAGAAGAAGATCCTGGCCGCCAGACGCAAGCAGCTCAACATTGACCACCTGAACGAAGACAAGCTGAAGTACATCCTAGACACCTTTTCACCTGGAATCACCTTAGTCTCACCTTAGTCTCACCTGGACTGACCGTAGTCTCACCTGCTGACTTGCACTCACCTTAATCTCACCTCCTGACCAGGACTCACCTAGACTCTCCTTAGTCTCACCTGGACTCACCTTAGTGTCATCTGGACTCACCTTAGTCTCACCTGGACTCACCTTAGTGTCACCTGGACTCACCTTAGTCTTACCTGGACTCTTCTTAGTCTCACCTGGACTCACCTTAGTCCCACCTGCTCACCTAGACTCTCCTTAGTCTCACCTGGACACACCTTAGTGTCATCTGGACTCACCTTAGTCTCACCTGGACTCACCTTAGTGTCACCTGGACTCACCTTAGTCTCATCTGGACTCTCCTTAGTCTCACCTGGACACACCTTAGTGTCATCTGGACTCACCTTAGTCTCACCTGGACTCACCTTAGTGTCACCTGGACTCACCTTAGTCTTACCTGGACTCTTCTTAGTCTCACCTGGACTCACCTTAGTGTCACCTGGACTCACCTTAGTCTTACCTGGACTCACCTTAGTCTCACCTAGACTCACCTTAGTGTCACCTGGACTCACCTTAGTCTTACCTGGACTCACCTTAGTCTCACCTGGAATCTCCTTAGTCTTACCTGGATTCTCCTTAGTCTTACCTGCTCACCATGACAGAGGACGTCCCTTCCTGCATGACGCTGTTCTTGTGTCCCTGCAGGGATAAGATCACCGAGCTGCATGAGTGGATGACCCAGCTGGAGTCCGAGAAGTTTGACCACATGGAAAGACTGAAGAGGCAGAAATACGAGGCGAGACATTTATACATATCAATGGGTTATTTCAGCATTTTAATGGGGTACTTACTAAAATGTTCAGTACATAACAATGTCAATCAGTAGTATTGAAAGTTGTCAATAACAGAAAGGCAATAATTCGTCATTTTGTAATAGTGTATATTGCTTTTAAACTTTATCAATTATGAGCCAATCCAATTCAGTTGTTCAGTGCATTTTACTATATAATTGAATTGAATTGAATAATTGATTTTCCGATCATTGTAATTCACATTTAACATTTGAAGACTTTTTATTTTACGGTTTAGCTTGATGAGGTATGTGTCATCACTTGCGAATAACATATTCCTCCACAGGCACGTTTGATTCGTGCTCTGATCCACACATCCAAACCCTGTCAATCCACACTTTGAACCCCCACTGTGTCTTTGATTCCCTGCAGGTTACGACCCTGCGTAAGAGAGTGGAGGAGCTCAGTAAATTGTGAGTAGAGCCGAGCAGCACGGGGAGGGGGGTGTTCCCGGCTCGCTGTTGGCATGAAGGTCGCATGAGAACCAGAGCGAACCAGATTCTTTTCTCTCTAAAGGTCAATTTAGTAATTCTCTACTGTTCAGACATAAAGGTCATGACCTCTCCCATTTCCGGCAGCAAAGCGTTTGTAAAAAGCAACTTTTTAAATGATCTGTAGCTTCAGTCTACAAAACAGTCTAGTTAGTTGACCAACTAACATAGCTGAAGCTAGCACAGTTCAGCTACACTTAGTTGTGCAAGTAACCTAGAAAACCCTAAATGAACTACATTTTTTACAACTAATTAAATGGTTTCTATGTCATTTTGAAAGTTTATGAACTTAGCTGAACCGCTACGTTAGCTTAAGGCTGAAGCTAAAGATCGTTACAACCGTGACTGTGAAGTGAATCCCGGTAAGTCGCCGTCAGGCTCGGTTGCGATTCATTGAATGTGCAGGTAAGTGATGAACGTACGGTGGCTCTGAAGTGAAAATCACAACGGCAAATAGGAAAACAACAGCAAATAGGAAAACATTAAAAAATTAACTTCTTACGGAAAGGGTAGGGTCTATCTAGCAGAAGACGGACTTCTTTTTTGCCATTTTGCACAGAGTTTTCAGCCATTTGTGAAACGCATGTTTTCCTAATAAAAGTTTTATTTTGCGACCTTGGCAGTTTTTTTCCTACTTTGATTATGTTTTAGTATACAAGCGGTTTAAAACATTCAAACTGAAACCATATCTTCCTTCTTTCTCATATTGAAGGCTACATTTAGTTCCGTTAAATGAAAGATCTTTTTTGCATTTATTTACTTTTTAAACTTTAATGTTAGCTACGTTAGCTACCCACAGGTTTTTCGCACAATCATCATGGCAATAAAAACAAAACCTGTATTTTACACTGTGGAGATGGAAAACTGAAGAATTCTTGCTCATCGTATCAAGCTAAAGAAATCTATGCAAACTAAAAGGGAGAACATGCTTAGTTTCTGTTAGCATATATAGAGAACAGATCCAACTTTTGTGTTACATTATCACACTGCAGAATTAGCTGTAGGATTTATGTTGTTATGATTTACCCTCATTTCCCTTTCAGTACCCATTTAATAAGAATTTCAACTTCCTTCTTCTCTCTTTCAATGTCATTCCTGATATTACATTTAGCTGACACTTTTATCCAAAGCAACTTACATTGCATTTTTAATGCATGGTTTTTACATTTTGCTTGGGAAGTAATTAGGGGTTAGGTGTCTCAGGGACACTTTGCCATGGGACATAGAGCAGCCGGGGTTTGAACCGCCAAGCTTGCGGTTCCAGCACACCCTCAGCTTGACACAAGGCCATGTAGTTTATTTCTCCGACGTCATGCAGGTCCTGCCCAAAATACCAATTTTATCAGACTAAGTAAAAGATTTTGTGCCCTGCAAACTCAGTTTTGAGTTTTAACATCTGGTTCCACTCCCCTGTTCCAAAGCCCCCAGATGCTCTGATGTGTTTGCTTGTTTTTCTTCCGTATCACAGCAGCAAGAAGGGAGCTGCCCGCCGCAGGAAGTAGACCGTCCCCACAGAGCAACGCTACGACCGAGTCGGACGCGAGCCTGACACACCGGCCGCAGGTCGTAGCTAAGAAGAAGAAGAAGCCAGTAACGCTGAGCTGGACTTCGACCCGCCCCCGAGAAACTGCTACTCGATAGGAAATAAAAACTAAAAAAAAGAAAAAGCTTGTTTCACCATCACGCTTCCTCGCTCCTCAGCTGTTGGTTCTCAGAAGTTTTGTAAATAAAGTGTGACACTTGAAGCCATGTCTGTAGAGCTGCTGTCATTCACAAGTCAATAAAGTTCAGTGTCGTTTTGTTCAACACGGTTTTCTAACTACAGAGTTGAATCAAAGTTGTTTGATAGTTCAGTCGGCAGGAAGTAGAGAGTCTAAAAGACGCTTTTCGCTTCAGCCCAAACGCTCTCAACGGTAAAAGTAGAGGGAAGATCATCAGATCTTGTAATAAAACCTCAGAGACAAATGAATGAGATTTCATTATCATTATTCTCCATTCCACCGATGGAGGCGACAGAAAATTTGTGTGTTCAGTCTCTGAAGACCGGTAGAGTTCAGAGGGACACGTTAGGTCGCTGTGAGGACTTTAGTTGGGAACTGATTTGCGAAAGTTTTTTAAAAGCGAGAATCACACCTGAAGAGTTTTTTTCATTGTTCAGTTTTGATGTAACCAACAAATGAAAATAAGAGAAAACGTCTCTTTATTACCGCTTTTGTCAGTATAACACATGCTGAACAAAAATGCTGAATATCCGTTTATATCCAGTCTGGTGACCTTAAACCACTAAAGAAGAAGACACAAGGAGAGGAAGGTAGAGAGCTTCAGTCCAGGAGACAACCACTGGTTCATTAAAGTTAAATCAGAGCTTCACGTGTTAAAGCTGCATTATATGTAGTGACCACCAGGGGGCCACTCCTCTGGTCCTATAGACCAGTGGTCCCCAACCTTTTTTACCTCACGGACCGGTTTCATGTCAGACAATATTTCGCGGACCGGTCGAGAAGGTCCGACGGGGGCGGGGGGGTAGTAGTCGTTGCGGGCGCGCTCTGTGTTCGCTGGTCGGCGAAACTGCCGTGCACGGTAAAAGGACAAGAAAAACGGCTGGTGACGCGTGGGGAATATGTCAGAGAGACGAGCGCACATTATTAGGAGAAAATCCGGTCAATTTTCAAAATCAAACATTTTTCAGAAAAAATATATATAGAAGCTTTCAGTGGTGCGGCCCGGTTGGGGACCACTGCTATAGACGTCTATAAGAAAAAGTAAGTGTTCGTCACTTTAAAGATAATCCGAATACTTTATACTCTACTACCACTATTACTGTGCATGTAATAGTACATACATTTTCAAAAACGTTTTGTAGTAATCGAATAACTATTAAGTCCAAATGAAATAACCACATGGTGTTGAATGCTCCTGTGTGAATTAAATAATTGACAAATTAAAATTATTATCATTTCGTTCAGGACTTCAGTGCAAATAAATATTTGAAATTCGGTATTTCTAAACCTTTGAGGTTTTTCTTCTAAATTTTAGGTAATATAAAGAAATGCAACAGACAGGAAGAATGATGCAGTTCTTCATGCGGCCACATGGTGGCGCTACAGCTCTCAACATCTGTGTTACAGAAAAGCATGATAACTCATTCTATTTTAGAGATTATTTTAATTGATCACCTTATTCTAAATTAAAACAGTTTTATGATGACGTGTGTAATAAATAACAAAAAGATTTTGCAGCTGTTTAAAAAAAAAAATATATATATATCCATCCATCCATCGTCAAACCGCTTATCCTGCACACAGGGTCGCGGGGGGGCTGGAGTCCATCCCAGCCAACTTCGGGCGATAGACAGGGTACATCCTGGATTGGTCGCCAGCCAATTTAAAGTCCCCAAATAACCTGATCCCCAGAGCATGTCTTTGGACTGTGGGAGGAAGCCGGAGAACCCGGAGAGAACCCACGCAGACACGGGGAGAACATGCAGACTCCACACAGAAAGGCCACTGGGCGGAATCGAACCCAGGACCTTCTTGCTGTGAGGCAACAGTGCTAACCACCACGCCACCGTGCCGCCCTATATATATACATATATAATACTTTTTTTTATTGTGCTATTCTAGGTACCCAAAGACGCTTTATATATATATATAATATTTATGTAAATAGCATATATGTGTGTGTGTGTGTGTGTGTGTGTGTGTGTGTGTGTGTGTGTGTGTGTGTGTGTGTGTCAGTAGCAAAACAAAACAGTTTCATTCCCCTGCATGAAAGTAGTAGAGTTATCATAAAACAAGCAGAGTTGTGTTTTTTTGTATAAATAAGCAGGTTCATTTATTGGCATTAGACAGTCACACTTTTTCAGATGTATAAATATAAAGTTAAACATTTTCACAACAAACAAAAGCACAGACGGAAACATTAAATACATAATTAATACGTTCAGTTGGAACAAATCCCCTCTTATTTACACTTTATGTACAGGAACAGAAAAACAGTCCTCCGCTGCAGCGAATCAAATACATTATCAATACTTAAATATCACAGGATCACTGCAGCTGTTTGATCATTGCAGATGTTGTTGTCCTGTGAACCGCTGGGCCTTTTATGACTTCAGATGGACGAAAGTGGAGGAATGTAAATGGATGTTTTTTGTGGCCTCCGTCCTTCATCAAATAAGATTTTTTTTTACGGAAAGGAAGAAAAATCCATCTGATCGACTCAAACTGAGCCCTTAAAATGTTTCCTCATAACTTAAAACTAAAAAGAAATACAGCAGGAACTGGATCGAAAAACTACAAATCCTACAAAAGTGGTTTTGACCGTAATATAAAAATGTAATTATTTTGACAGCATGAAGTAGAATCTAGGGTCAATCACATCGAGCTATGGAAGGTCATTCCTGCAGGAAATGGTGTACGGAAACTTTGGAATGACATTTCTAACATTTCGCATTGAAAAACTATATTACTCCTTTCTAAGAGAATAACTTTAATTACTTCAATTAATCTATAAAATGTCAAACTCCATCGACGGATGGAGACTCTGGGATTAGTATACACTCTTTTATTATTATTATTTCCCCGTCAGGAATGAGCTTCCATACTTTCAGTTTCAGGAGAAAAAAAAATGTGTGAATGGATTGTTGGATTGATGTTACGTGAAGACGTGAAGACCCGTTTAAACGAAATGAGAGTCAGTGAAAAGTGTTGTTTCACCTTGTGTGAGTGTTGTGCGGAGCGGGACCGTGGGGGCCCAGGTGTCTATAGGACTTGATAGATCAGGTTGGGGTCCTGACTGGTGGTGGGGGAGAGCACACAGACGGGGGCCGCTGCCTCGGCGGCGGGGGGGTCCAGCGGCGAGGCCCCGGGGCCAGAGGTGGAGGAGGCGGAGGAGGCCGGCTGCAGGCTGCTGCTGTCTGTGGAGATCCGCTCCACGATGCTGGAGAGGCAGTCCAGGCTGGAGACCACGGAGCTCCTGTGACTCTTCAGACCGCCTAAACCACGAGAGCACACATTTATATTCACATTAATATTCACGTTAATATTCACATTTATAATCACATTTATATTCACATTAATATTCACGTTAATATTCACATTTATAATCATATTTATATTCACATTAATATTCACGTTAATATTCACATTTATAATCACATTTATATTCACATTTATATTCATATTAATATTCACGTTAATATTCACATTAATATTCACATTTATAATTCAATTAATTTCAGCATCATTGTTTTCGTTCAGTGTTTTGTTTAGCAAAAATATCCTGATTGTAAATAAAGAAATCTGTCTCCCTTTTTCCCTTGTAACTGCGTTTTTTTCCATTATTTGATCTGTTTTGATTTTTTTCTTTTACTGTAAATAATAACAACAAACTTTGTTCTTATCTGAATTAATCTAACGAGCAATTGTAGTAAAATGTTCCAGTTTTTATTTTAAATTAAATCCAACTACATTATTTAACATTAATTAAATGCCGATTAAACAAATGAGGTTGTTACCATCATATTTTATTTTCTAACAGAATAAATACAAACATAGATTTCTTACACTAGGATTGGGGGAGTAAACAGAAGCTGCTCGTTTCCATTTTATTGAGACATTTTATTTTGTTGTTTTATTTGCCTCATCAGGCTTGTGTTTTTATGACCTATTATTTTTCCCTGTTAGCCCAATTTAGCTATTAGGTGGTAAAGTTATCCTCAATATTTGATGATTTATTGTTATATTACCGTTTGGAGTCTTGGAGAAATAAGAGCTGTCATAACTCCCTCTTCTGTTTGATTGACAGGTTGGCCCGTTGAAATCCGTCTGCAGAAAAATGAAAGGAATTCATTAAGAAATAAAACATTTCTGCAAAGCAATGAAATATTAAAGCTTAATCTGTATCTCTAAAGAGAAAAGTTTAAATGTCGAAGCTGTTTAAAAAAGGAAAGTAAACATCTGAAAATAATTTAGAAAAAGACCGATTATTCATTTATAATAAAGTCAAAGAATTCTACTGACACGTTATTTCCGTTATGGTGGTCTTTTATATGAAATGATTATTTTCTTGAGAATTATAATTTTAAAAAAAGGCAATACAAAAAGTAAATACATTCATATCAAAATATTTAAAAATCAAATGTAGCTAAAAAAATGAGAACATCCAAAAACTTCAACATGTAATTCAGCCTATTATCCATTTAAGGTAGAATTATTGACATCTAACGAAATCAATATTTAATCCCTCCAAAAAAGACCAAACTATTTTTTTTTCATTCTGAACATAAATTAGATATTTCTTAGTTTGGATTAAAAGCGGTTTTATTTATGAAGAAAGCTGCAAATACACGAAATACTGACCACCAAAATAAAAGGAGAAAATGATCAGATTTCTGATTAGAATAAGAAATATATATATTTGTCTTTAAATGGACAACTGAAGTTAAAATCTTAATGTGATCAATGCAATTGTGAGAATGAATCCAACGGGATGATTATGAGAAATAAAAGCTGAAAGTAAACACTGAATTTAAGAGAACCAGAAACGCGCTTCGTATCCGTGCGTAAAGACGCATTGTTACGCCTCAACGCACGGTTCGCTTGGGTTCAGTGTTTACTTTCGACCCCCGGACTCACCATGCCGTCGGAGCAGTTGGACCGCGGGCTGGGACGCATCGGAGTCCCCGCTGTAGTGCTCCAGCAGTGCCGGGTAGAAGCCGTCGTCCTGGCCTCCGCGCAGCAGCGCCTGCAGGGACTCGATGTAGCTGATGGCGTTGCGCAGGATCTCCACTTTGGGTAGCCGCTGGTTGGGGTTGGCCGACGTGCAGCGCTTCAGGTCTCGAAGGCGTCGTTCACCTTGCTGAGCCGCCGGCGCTCCCGCAGCGTGGCGGCCTTGCGCCGGTCCGCGTTGGTGGTCTTCCGCTTGCAGGCCTTGCAGGCCCACAACAGGCAGCGACCCGCCTGGTGGTGCCCGCTGGGCGCGCGGACGTGCTCGTCGTCCTCCGCCTCGGCGCGGTGATGGAGGTGCAGGAGTGTGGGAGAGGAGGAGGAGGAAGCGGAGGAGGGGGAGGCAGAGCGAGAGGAGGAGGAGTCGTCCGGCTTCAGCAGGCCCGTGTGCACCAGCCGCGGGTCCAGGTCCTCGAAGAAGCGCATGTCGCTGGTGTCGAAGCACGGGTCGTCGTAGAAGTCGTCCGCGGCGGGGATGGGGAAAGAGATATCCGACAGCTCCATGGTTCGAGTCCCAGAACACGCCACCGAAGGAGAAGAAGAAAAGTCCAGCGGCAGAAGAAGAAGAAGAAGAAGAAGGAGGAGAGGATGAGAGGAGGAGGAGGAGGAGAGGAGCTGTCACTGATTTGGGTTTCTAGGAATTTGGAGTCCTGTCACTCTGTTCTGTCCTCCCAGCTGTTGATCAGGAGCTTCTTATACCTGGGACGGCGGAGGGGGGCGGAGTCAGCACCGTGAGGGCCTCCGGGCTCTGACCAATCGGCTGGCAGCAGGAGGGGGTTTACAACTTCACGGTAATTAGTGTACAATTACCCCTAACAGAGCAGTAACAGCGGGGTAATATACTGCTGCGTCTCAGTTTATTGATGAAGAAACGTGTCATTCAAATAAAAGTACTATAACATGGATCCAAAGGGCCAGCTTGGGAAATCAAGAATCAAACAGAATCAGAGCCACTGAAGTGAACAGGAAATAAATGAAAGGACGTAAACCTGTTTTAATTTGTTCATCTAAGTATAAAGAAAAAAAAAATACACTTAAAGTCTTTTCCCTCGACTTTCCTCTCAGCAGCTGGAATATTCTAAAGCTCATGATGAAGAGTAGAATAGTCATTCAAAGTTGTTCCTCTTTATAAATAGATAAAATTAAGATCGAAGCTTCCTATCATCACATCCAACAGCAGCTGACCTTTGACCTCGTTACTGAGCCTGTTTGACCTAAAAACTGAAAAAAGATCCGTTGTTTTTTATTTATGAGGTAAACTAATTAATAGGTAAACTAATTAATAGAGATTAATTGCGCAAGACTCATATTTAATGTCTTCACTGGGCCAAACTCTATTAAATACAGAGCGAACATGTGGAATGAAAGTGTGAACTAAGTTTTAATACGTTAGACCCGCTGCCTTCCTCCTCCTCACCATCATCTTCATCATTTCATCATCGCCACTTAACCGACTCCATCCACATTTGCTTACATTAGTTGAGAGGCGTGCAGTACTCGGATGCTGCTGCTGGAGGGCGCTGCATAGCTCCACTGTCACATTTGAGGAGGAACTATTCCAAGCCTCTGCTCAAAGGATTATCACCAGAAAGAAGACTGATGATCGTTTTAATGCAGAACCCCCCCACACACACACTCCCTAAATACACGCTGTCTTAAGCTGCTTATTAAGTTTGCGCTAAGATATACATGCGCATTTCCCTTTAATTAATCATATATATACAAATACATGTGTAGATATATATGGGATAATATGTGTTTTAAGGTACTTTCATTACAAAAAAAATGCCAGAAATGATTTTACTTTATTGTGCAGAATAAAGAGAATCAATCAAACTATTTCATATTTCACAGTCAGATAACAGCCGCTAAACATCGTCATCGTCATAATATGTGCCAAAAATCATGCTGGATGGATGGTAAAAATATAAAGTTATATGTTGGAATACACAAGTTCAGAAACATGTATAAATACTACTGATTACCAACATTACATTACATGTCACCAACGATGTAGTCAATTAACTACTTTTAGTTTTATATGATGCTGTTTATCAAACAAACTTTTGGTCTGAAAAATGTGTAGATAAAATGATTAATATTGACCTAAAATACATCATTTTAAACACGAGTGCTTTTACATCAATTGACACGCACTTTGCAAACATCAACGTATCCTTCCCATAGATGTCTATGTAGTTAAACATGTGTTTTGGATTCAGACAGGACTCCCGAACATCAACTATTAGGTACCTGCCAATTAGCATGTAGCCCCGCCCTAAAGCATCTCCTGGTTCATGGTCTGTTTGACTACATGGACCATAATTTACTAAATCAAGCTGTATTGAAGAAGACTTGAAACTAGAGATTGAGACCACAATCTTTACGGCGGGAGTAGTCATTTTCTCATAGATGTCTATGGGACCAGAGGAGTTGCCCCCTGCTGGTCACAACAGAGAATGCAGCTTCAACACAAGAAACTCCTTCTGGTCCAAGGAGCTAAAGACCTTTTGAATTGACCAACCTCAGTGATCTTTGGAGAGTCAAACTTTCCTCTGACAGAGACAAACGGAGCGAGCGAGGAGGTCCCCGTCCTAGCCGCTTTGAGCGACGGATAATGAGGTGTCCCAAACTGCTGCTGACTGGACTTGAGTGTGGGGGGAGGCCCTCGGCCTCTAAAACGCTTTTACACAAGTCATAAACACGGAGGCCGCGCCATCGCCGGCCAATGCCGGCCAATGCCGCTCGGCCATCTGGAAACGCCATCAGCGCCGCCGCCCCTCTGCCGTGGCATTAATCTCGCCAATTTTCCGGAACTCACGGGGGGGAAATGTACACCCCGACCGGCTGTAGGCCAGAGTCGGGGTTTCAGGTCTCCCTCCCTCCTCGTGAGGCCCCCCCCCCGAATGAAGATGAGATCTCTGCCATTTGAAAGAAAAACAAGATGGAGACACCTGCTCGGGCGGGTTGGGTGGATCCCGCTGACGGGACGCTCGGCGGTAAAACGAGACGGAGACGAAGTTCAGATCGTAAATTTAGTTTTAAATGAACTCTTTCAGGCCTCACAACCTCTTGACCTCTGAGAGCAGCTTGGTACACTGAATGTGTGTGTATATAGATATGCATGTATATCTACTTATTTAAATACAGGTTTATACATACATATATAAATACATATACATCACGAGTTGTGGAAACTGAACTCAAACTGCAATTCCCTCTAATCGTAATACCGCTTTTGGGGGTATATGTATGTTGGGTCTTTATCTGGTCTCTATCAGGCCTTTATCTGGCCTCTATCTGGTCTCTAACAGGTCTCTCTCAGGCCTCTATCTGGTCTCTATTGGGTCTCTATATTTTCTCTATCAGGCCTTTATCTGGTGTCTATATGGTCTCTATCAGGCCTTTATCTGGTCTCTATACGGTCTCTATTCGGCCTCTATCTGGTCTCTATCAGGTCTTGGCCATCCCCTCTATCTGGTCTCTATATGGTCTCTATCAGGCCTCTAGCTGGTCTCTATCTTTTCTCTATCTGGTCTTTATTTGGTCTATATTGGGCCTCTATCTGCTCTCTATGGGGCCCATATCTGGTCTCTATCTGGTCTCTTACTGCATCATGTAGAAGCTGACCTCCCTCCTGCAGAGAGCCTGGGATCTGTTACACTGAGGTCCAGCCCAGGTGATTACCGAGCAGCATGCGGAGGTCCGATTGGGTCTGGGCGGGGTTCATGTCGAGGGTGTGGGGTCCTGTTGACCCTTGGGGTGCTCGGGGACTGGGAGCAGGCCTTTCTTTCCTTCTGGACCAGCTGACCCCCCCTGGAAGCAGCCAGCCCCTCCCGTCACTCATCCCGCAACAGGAGAGGACTCTGAACCAGGTGGGCATGGTCCAGGTCTCAGCTAAACTTAATTGACGATCAAGTCAATTCAATTCAAGCCTGTTAGCTAAACAAAAGGGAGATGCTACCTTGGGTCTTTCAGAAACAAAATACATCATCCAGGGCCTCTAAATCTCATTTTAATGAAGTAAGTGTTGATGAACTCACTTATAGAATATAATTATATACTGTCACAAATTATTTTACGGCACAAGTATCTGAAAAAGTAACAACTTACTTACTTTGTAACATGTAAACAAGAATAAATATACAAAATGTAAATGTAATGAACTGAATGAAATTAAATGAAATAAAATGAGTCCCGTAAAATTACGAAATATTCCATAAATAGACTACAATTGTAACATTTAATTCTAATATATATAGGATATTTTGTATAATTTTGTCTTTTTTACAAAACTGGAAAAATCTGTAAAATAAAGAAGTACAATCCTCTAAAATTACAGATTTTATTTTACAGTGTGTGTTATATTTCATTTTCGATTTGTAATTTGTAGCGTTGAGTTATTTTAACTAAACACAGCAAAGAGACAAATACAGACCAACACAAGATAATAACGAGACAGGACACACACTCACCCACACACAGGCACACACACACGCACACAAAGCACTTAATAAACCTAAAACCTGCAGATTGACAGCGGAGGTGTCGGACTTCACACCTGCTGCCTGCTGTAAAGCACCAACACTACAACGACTGCATTGTCCTGCACTGGAGGCAGATTACTTTACACACAGACACAGACACACACACACACTGAGCTGGATTACCCCGCTGCAGCAGATTTACCGCTCTGCAGACAGTTGTGTGGTTTGTTGTGTTTGTGAGTTTGGATTTGATGAAGAGTCCCAGTCAAGGAAGAACATCGACCTTGGTGTACAGAAATAAAAATATTAGGAACATTTCTGGACAGCTATCGTCAAGAAACATGAAACAGAACAAATCTACAACAGAAATGTAAACTGTGTCTGTGATGATTGGTTGACTTTATTTGGTCCACTAGAATCAGGTTTTCACCTAAAAAATATGTATCTGTTTTTAAATACTGTAGAAACATGAAATTGAACTACAATTACAATTCAAAAGTTGAAAAATATACATTACACAATATACATGTTTCTAAATGGTAATGTGCAATTTAAAAAAACTTCATGCAGCACTTTAATGCTTCCGATGAGTATATTAGTGTATATATAATATTTCCTTTCCTGTTATTGTGGATTCTTGTTTTCGCTATTGTTATTATTGCTTATTGCTATTGCTTATTATTGCTTTATAATAATGGTTTCAGTCTTTTTTTATGGAACTTTACCCTTTTGTTTCTGAGGGACTTGATAAGATTACAAATCTACCATCAAAAATCTTGTAGTTGGGTCGTTTTTACGTCACAATCAAAACTCACAGGCTCCAGCAGGAGAAGTCCATGAGTCTCACAGTGAGCATGTGGAGGATGTTTGATTCAGGCAGAAATGCAGTGGGCAGTGAGTGTCAGGGTTCAATTCAGGTTCTGGGCGGTCTGTTTAATGCATGCACTTTCCCTGCTCTCTTTCCACACATCTTGTTGACACCTCTGTGTCCCCATATCGGCCCGGCATTGACACCGTGTGAGCATTGGTACTGATGTGGCAACACCTTGGCCCAGTATTTCCTCTGCGCCCCCAGCATCAGCCCTGTATTGGCTCTCAATTGACCCTCTACTGGCCCTCTATTGGCCCGGTATTGGCCTTCTACTGGCCTAGTATTGGCATGGTATTGGCCTGGTATGCGGCAGTGCCCCGTTTCACAGCCGGTACCTGACACCGGGATCTCCCTCGTTACGGGGAACCACCAACCCGTCAGCCTCGGCTCCCCTGGTGAACCTCAGCGGGTTGTTTGGAGGATGTTGTTGCCCCCCGGGACGGGAGGAAAGTAAATCGCCCACCCTCACACACCCTTTTCGTGCCAGGCGCTGCGATTACCCAGAAAGCTTCTGAAATCCCCCCCCCCTCGCTCATTAAAGAGACAGATATAGCAACGTGAGGGAAGAAAGGTAACGATGATGAATGATGACGCTTGAGGGGGAGGGGCAACCGTGGCTATTTCCAGCGATAGCAGGATGTTCTTCTTCTTTATTGTTAGATATGAACAACAACAGACTAGAACATCATTCCACAATGACACAACACTTTGAAAGAATTTATTCCTCCATACCTCAGCCTTGAACTGGTGTGAAACCAGTTAGACTCCTCAGAGGTTACACCTGAACGCCGGTCTGATGCTGCTGAGCTGGTGAGGCGTTCAGGGTCCTTTTTGGTTTGTTCCGTTCTAAAGGCCAGCGGGTTTTGGGCTTTGAATATAATACATATTATAAATGTTTTAAGGGAAAGACAAGTTGTCCATAAAGCATATTTAAAAAAGAGCTGATAAAGTTAGGTTTAATGTTTTAACGTAATAAAGTACATTAAAATGCAGGAAAAGCCTTCAGTAAACAGTCACAGTTTATAAAAAATGTTTGAATCTTTACAAAGTAATAAACATCATACATGTTCCAATACATGTTTATATTTTAGTAGTTTGTGTGTGTGTTGAACACACAGGGAGCAGTAAACACACTCTGCTGGTTGTGTGTTAAACATCAGTAAATGTTGTGATGAGCAGATCACAGACGCAGACTCACATTACACTGTGTGTGCGTGTGTGTGTCTGTACGTGTGTAAGTGGCCTCTCTGTGTGGTCCTTCACCTTTAACCTGAAGGCCTGAGGATTCTCCACAGTCTGAGTCAACACGGTGCTGCTGCTTTCACACTTCATCATCTTCATCTTCCCCGTCTTCTCCCTCATATTCATCATCTTCATCTTCACCATCTTCATCTTCATCCTCTCAGCTCACGGTCAAGGTTCTGAAAATTCATCAGAGCAGGAATAAGTACTCAGATCTTATCCTACAGTAGAAGAAGGATGGCACAATCAATCAGAGGATATATATATATATATATATTTATGTATTATAACAACAGAATACCAACAATATTCAGAATAGAACAACATTCTATAATACAATACTTAAGTACCATTTTGAAGTCAGAACTTTACATGCAGCACAGTAATTTGTGGTATAAGTATTGAGTATTTCTTCCCAATCTGATGGTTACCTTCACATTAACGCGTTCATGACCTTTGACCTTTGAACACATCGTCCTCATCTATCTGAGAATTATATTTTTATGTTTTCTTTATATATTCATGCCTTGAGGCCAATCTGTGATCCCAGAAAGTTCTCTAAAGAATAAACTTGTTTATGATTGGGGGGAATAACTCGTATAAGAAAGGACCCTGGTTGCCCCCCCCCGACCCCCCCAGCAGCACTACAGCAGACCTCAGCTGAGATCACAGGAGCTCATGTTTACCTTCACCGGCGGCCGTTTGATTCCTTGCGTCCTCCCCGGGACGTCCCGCTGGGACCCTGGCAGCTGAGCGCGAGAAGGACGCTGGGGGGGGGGGGTTGGGGGCATGGGCTCCTAACGACGCGCCCCCCCCCTCTCCGAGGCGTCCCGTCCTTTGGTGGTCCGCTAGCTCTGCTAGCTTTGATAGCTTTGCTACATTCTTCTCCTGGTCAAATGGTGGAGGGGCAACACCAAGGCCTTCCTGGGGGAGGGTTAGAACCTCTCCAGAGACCCGCCTCCTCTGATTAAGTTCTTCACTCTTATTGGCTCACTGTTCTGACCTCACTAACAAGGTCAAATGCTTCAAGCGTGGGATTATTTTGACCAATAAATCTTAGCGGTGTTAGTATTGAGATAAATATCACACGAAATCTAATAAATAAAATACACCGTTTATGGTACAGATATGACTGCTATTGTTCATAGTACAAATGCAATGATTATCGTAGAAATGCGATGTTTATTGTAGAAATAAGATGTTTGTATTTTAAATATCACTGGTAGAGCTTAACTTCTGTCAAACTGGTAACCATAGCAACCATCCTGATCAGTCAATCAGCAATGGGGTGTAATAAATAAAAAGTTATATATTTTTTAAATGAAATTAAAAATACATTTTACAAATAGTCAATGCGTGTCTATGTTTTTGAACATGGAATATACCCAGTAATATTTGTAAATTAAGAGATCTGCGCAAAATATATGCTTCTCCTGTTCGTCCTCTCCGCTTGTCTCAGCTGGGCTCGGGCTGTGTCCCAATGCCTAAGAAGCAGTTAGCCAATCTTCAAGAAGACCTGACCCGAACTCGGTATGAGAGAAGAACTTTGCAGAGGAGAAACTAGAGGTAAAACAGGTGGACCAGATCAGCCGCATCTCACAACCAGACAACGGTGTGAAAGGGAAGCACATACGACGCTTCTGTAGAGATGTTACACCGGGAGGTTTAGCTAGCTAGTTAGCTCCGTGCTAACGGTGTTAATACACGTGACTCTGTTTGGAAATGGGGGCTGGTTGACCACAGCGATAAACTCTGTCACATCGCCCCAGCTGCGGCGCACACAAGACTGCAATAAGGACACACAACCAGGACGTGGATGAAAATGAGTTGGTCTTTCCACTGATTGGGTGTTTCCCCAACAAACTTGGTTCATAGGTGCATCTCAATATATACATGTTCTAAAAGATTTTATAGAAATATATTTATCCTTTAATATAATATATTTATTATATGATATTTATATTGGCTATTTATAATAGTTATACGATAGGGTAATATCATATTCTGAATATTGTTTTATTTATAGCTGCTTTCATTAATATACTGAATTGTTTGAATAAGATGTCCTTATTATGTGAAACTGTTGGAATAAATGTAAAATATTCAACTGCAAAGTAATGCGTGTTTGAGACCCTTTTTTGCATTGTATTATACTGTTTACTGAAACTGGCTGGCCCTACCAAAAAAAATCCACCAGCCGCCACTGAGCCTGACGGTTCTGCCTCTGTCAGCAGCGAACTGACTGGATCATAAAGTGAAACTCACTACAAACATATTTTAAAACACAGCTTCCATATTAACAAAAGTAGAAACCTTCATTTCTATTTTCCTGGTTTATCTTCTAATTTGTGTCCCTGCTCAGCGTCTGACAGAACCCAGACCAATTATATCCATGTGCCCTTTTTTCACATTTTTGAGCTTAATCCCAGATACTTAAAAAAAATCTAATCTCAGAGGATTTCTTTTTTTGCCTTTTAAATTTTCAACTGTATCTTGAATAACCTTGAATTTGTACTTGAGTAAATGTACTGCTGTTAGGACTCAGTTGTCACTTTAACACCAGATGAGCTGTCGACGAGTTCATTCAGGAGATTCATTCCCCTCCCTTTAATATCAACTAAGTTCTGACTTTGATAACTTAATTACTATTTTTTTATACAGGAAGATGCTGATATTAGTTTCTCAGAATTAATGCGCATTAAAATAAAAGGGCTACAAGATGACATTGCAAGTATTCTGAAGTTGTACTTGAGTATTTGTACTCGTCAGTATCAGCTCATCGCGGCGATGTTTCTTAGTGGGGCGAACAGGCCGAGCTTCGCCAAGCATCACCTGTCAATCTCCGGCCTCCTGCCTTCTTCTACTCCTCCTTCTTCTCCCTCTTCTCCTTCTTCTCCTCCTCCTTCTTCTCCTCTTCCTCCTCCTCCTCCTCCTCCTCCTCCCTCTGTTGCATGGAGCGTGGCTGTGACAAAAGCAGAGGAATGCCATTGGCTGCAGTAAAGAGGCTTTAACTGTTGCTCGCTGGCCATAAACACTGACCGCCAGGGATGGGGGGGGGGGGGGGAGGTGAAGGCGGAGGGCCGACGGTGATCGGGTTTCAGCACCGTGATGAATTCTACATCCCAAGGTTCATGAGTGGAGACACAAACTGCTGTTAACAGCAAATAAAGCAGCAGCAGAAGGAGCGGGCTGTGGAGGGGGGGGTGTAGTTAATCTATTCTTCATCTCGATCTTAATTAGCTTCTTAATTAGCTTCCACTAAGTTAAGCCACTCTGTTTGAACGTGCTCAGATGAATGTGGGGCCATCCAGTCAGTCAGTCAAAACATAAATATTAGTTAGTAGGTTAAATATTTTATTTTGCACAGATATCATATTTTACCAATATTACGTACATTCCATACTTCCATACCAATACTGACATTTTTTATAAATGAATAATTATCTTTTCTTCTTTTTTCTTTTTTTGGAGGGTGCTCAAGGAGGAGCGACACCCCCTGCTCTCTATTCCTGCTGCCAGGATCAGGACTAGACTGAGACTCACATAGATCAGGGATCCTCAACGTTTTTCAGGCCATGGTCCCCCAAACTGATGGCGAGATGGAGCAGGGACCCCCTATTCTACGGAGTTTGGTCCGTCACCTTTTATTTTTGAGCTTTGCGCTCTTTAGACGTGAGCATGAACGTGATCTGATTGGCTGGTGCCTCTGCTGTCGTATTTGCATGAAAGGTGCTGTGAAGGAACCGGTGCCCAGCTTGAGAGCTGCTGAGGGAAGCTCAATGTGTGTGTTGTGGACTGAAAGATAACGTCTTCTCCATCAATTTATCCGTTTGCTACAATATGTTGGATTCAATTTCGCGACCCCCCTACAGTACCTCCCTGTTGAAGACCTCTGACATGAGTGAGATTATATATTTTGTTCCAGAAGTAGATGTTTTATTTCGACTCAGAGCTGTAACCTAATATGTGGCATTGATTCTACAAGGAAGTCCAGTGGAAGCTGGTTCTGGTTCTAACTCGGGACTAAACCGCCCCCCCAGATGAGCTCACACTCTCTATTTCATACTTCTTTTTTTTTCAGGCTACCATTAGCCTCTTGGCACGTTTTGTTCGACCCGCGTTATGGAGTTCGTCCCCGTCAGCACCTGCCGGCCTGCCAGAAATCTGCTTCTTGGACCCCCAAACAAACGCCTTTAAGTAGCGGGAGGGGGGCGGAGCCCAAGGTGGAGGGGGCACATGAAAGTTGGAGAGCGCAGGTGGCTCTCAGAGAGACGAAACACGAGCATGTGTTTTGCCAAAACAAAATTATGGAAGGGATGAGGAAAAAAAGAGAAGGAGAAGATGGAAGTATGCGTGTCTGTGTGTGTGTGTGTGTGCCTGTGTATGTGTGTGTGTATGTGCACTTGTGTGTACGTGTGTGTGTTTTTGTGCATGTTTGCCTGTGCGTGTGTGTGTGTGTGTGCCTGTTTTTATATGTTTGTGTGTGTGGTTGTGTGTGTGCGTGCGTGCGTGAGTGTGTGTGTGTGTTGGAGGAAGTCAAACCAGTTGGCTGTCAGCTCCATTTGGCTCCTGTCTCACTCCCTCCATTTCTCATAGAGAGCCATAAGGAAGGCCTCAGCATGACCACTTCCCAGAATGCCTTTCTGCTGCTCCTGACGGCAGCCATTCATCTCCCCTCCCTCCCTCCCTCCCCCATCACCACTCCCCTGAGCCCTCATTTAAACCCATTTAAACCCTTCTGATATGACCAGGATCAAGTGTCCTGCGCGGCCCCGAAGCAAGGCACTCTGCCACCTGAGGTCGAGGGTTTGAGTCCCACCGGGGCCGCAAATATCTGCACTTAAAACCTGGCACAAGAAGCTCACCTCGGGCCGCTGGGGATATCTTGTTTTTAAGATGGGAGGAATAACGGTAACGAGGGGCCAAAACCCACGTTTTAGCTGTTAGAGTTCCTCAGAATATTCCAAATACTAAAAATCCTTTTAAATAAGAAGCATTCTTTTATGCTCAATGAAATTGCATTGGAGGAAATATTTAGCAGCCAAATCGAATAGATTACATGACATTCAACCTTTGTTTCTTTATTAGGTATTTAATAATTTACTTGATTGTATGAAGGCAATACATTATTTGTAAAAAATGGAGGGAATCATCCGAAAAAATCGTCTTTTACATTATTTTCTGATTTATGGAGTTATAGAAATTGTTTTTACCCAATGAGTACATATTTTGTAAAACAGTGCCTAATTTAAGGATTTAAAAATACACTTATAGTAAACATACAATACGAAACAATGTTGTTTTGATGTGAACAATCAACTGAGGAAAATTAATTGTTTAATTGGTATTTTTGTACTTTACTGTTCCCATTTAATGCTACTTCATACTTTTTCTTCTCCACATCTCAGAGGAAAACACTCTATGAGGTGTATTTTTTCATAACGAGTACTTCTAAGAACTTCGTTGGAGTATTTCTGTTGATCACTTTACTTTACTTTTTTCATTATAAACTCAATTAAAAAAGAAGGTCGGGTTTCTGTCCACTGATACGTTGAACTGTTTATGTCATTAGCGTGTTTGAGTCTCAGCCTCATAAAGCCCCACCTGCCCCCCCCAGATGCCTCGCCTGTCCCGTACCACCCGGCTCTGTGCATTTGGACCAGACCGCCGGATCTAATCCCGGTCCCCCCCTCGCAGAACGAGTCGCCAACTCTGAGAGCAGCGGAGGCGCCGTCCCGGCCTCTGCGGCCCGGCACTGGGCCAAGGGACTGGGTGGGGGGTCCCCTCCTCCCCTCGATCCGGACTAACCGGCAGCAGCCGGAGCAGACCAATGAGGGGTGTGTGTGTGTGTTCTAGGGAGCAGTGTGAGGTCCAGATGATGAAAGAGAGATCAGACCTGTGAGAACCACAGAGTCTTTTAAATATTCCAATGAGAGAAGCCACAGTCATCTGCATATGGCTTCATACGGCTCTAAAACTACAGCTGGACGTTGTGTCCAACGCGGTAAGGATTCCTTCCGGCCTTTGGGTTTAATAAGAGCCCATCTCATAGATTGTATTCCTCCTGTGGAGTCTTCATGGAGTTGTAGTTTTGTCTGTTATGTCTTCAGCCCTTCAGAATGTCTTCAAATCAGGCCAAGTTTGATTCAGATGTTTGGCTGTCAAAGGTCAAAGGTCACTACGACCTCACATCCGTCCCACTCTCGATGTTTCTCATGGAACACCTTGAGATTCAACATTTGGAAGAAACGTCCAGCTGGACTGAAGGCTGAGCTGATGGGAATTTGGTGGTGAAAGGTCAAAAGGTTGAAAGGTCAGTGTGACCTACCCACACCACATAGTGTCAATAAGAAGACGACTTACCGCCGTTACTCTTTAATGATAGACACCATGTTAGGACTGAGTAGGAGGTAGGGACTAGTTCCATTGGGGAGGTAAATATTATACTCATTAGTACATCTCAGAGTTCCCTTTACTGTGCTACACGTCAGAGTACCCTTTACTGCAGTGGTCCCCAACCACCAGGCCACGGACCGGTACCGGTCTGTGGGCCTTTTGGTACCAGGCCGCACCACGGAAACCTTATATATTTTTTTTCTTCTGAAAAATCTTTTATTTTGAAAATTTTCTCGACCGGTCCGCGAAATATTGTCTGACATGAAAACGGTCCGTGAGGTAAAAAAGGTTGGGGACCACTGGTTTACTGTACTATATCTGTCCGACAGCTACTTGTCTACTACTTTTTACTGATCAATCTTAGTTTTAGTAGTAGTATTAGTACTTTCACTGCAGTAAAGGATCTGCATACTTCTCAGCGATAAGTATTTGCTTGTGTTTTATAGTCTTGTAGTAGCTTGTTAGCTTGTTGACCTTTTGGATCCTCTACTTCCTGTTTTTAATGATCAGGTTATTGATCTGAAGTCAAATCTTTAAAGTGTAAACTCTGAGCTTCCCTCCTCCGTTTCCACTCGTGGTCACTGGGCAGCGGCCGGAATCTCCCTCGTACTTGGTCGGGGTTTTGGGTTCCCGGGGCGCCCGAGGAGAGATTGGTCTACCACATTGACTCTGATGTAGAAAACCAGACTTCCGGGTCGCAGCGTCCCAGGATCCTTTGTTTTCCCCCCCGTGGGAGTTCCCGGCCCGGACGCTTCCCTCAGGTTGGTCTGTCCCTTGCAGCTCCTCCACCCCAACAGTGGCCATGAGGGTGGAGTGGGGTGGGGGGGTAGAGGCAGTGTCAAGAGGTGGAAGAGGATGTAGTTTCCAGATGCTCCACCGGTGTTTGGAGTGCTGACGTTGCAGCTCCGGTCTCTACGCGGGCCCTCAAGTCCTCCATTCATTGTGCGGGTTTGACTTCAGGACGTCACTGTGGGGCCTCTTGTTCTCTTCTTTTTATTTGAAATTCTCCAGTTTGCTTTTGATTTGATTCCTCAGGTAAGTCATTAGTAATAATTGATGACCGTCGATGTAATCCTCCGGCATCGTGTTGACAGATTTACTCACGATCTTTGCGTTCACACTTTTTCGGAAGAAGGAAAATGTGTTTGTGTGGCCATGTGACCTTTGACCTTCTGACCAGGGGGTCATCGTCGCAGTAGGACAGGTGTTTGTCCATCTGTGAAAGACATAACAGATCTGATCCTCTCCGGAAACTCTCAACTTCTAAATAGACAGACAGGTATATTCAAATATCTGTGCGTACACACACACTCAAGATATGTATATTATACTATTTACTGAACAATGATTCAAAATATATTGAAATAATAGTATGCATTAGGTTTCAGGAGCATCAGTTATACTTTCCATGCTAATACATAATCAGAGCCAAACTTTCAATAGTATAATACAAGAATGTTTTTTCCCTAGAGCAGAAGTGGTGAAATACTTTTACACAAGTAAAAGTGTACTTTTACAAATTAAAGTAAAAGTAATTCACCCTTGTGTACACATACCATTACATTACAAGAGCTTTTTTTGCAGTAAAAAGGACATTTTGTCTGTTTTTAAACTGTGATCGTTGACTTTTATTTGAGTACATGTCAAACAAATAATTTCTTTTGTGTATTTGTTGAGTCTGGAGTTCCTCTCTCTCTCGTTCATCTTCATCACTTAGACACGTGCAGCGTTATAAACCATACGTTGATGATGTTTTGTCTCTAACGATGGGGGGTTGGACCTTAAGTTACAGGTTACATTCTGTGCCCCCCCTTGAAACAGCTGTAATTCCCCCAATTATCAGTCAGCACTCAACACTTCACTTTTAAAAGGTGGCGTCTGTCGAAACTAGAAAATATAATTTAGAATCTTCTTATTCTCTTTAATTGTCTTGTTGCAGCTGTTTGCATTCTAAATGATCCTTGGATTCATCACCTTAATGATAAAAAATACATTCACACGTGACAGGATTATTTCTTTTATATAAAAAGCAAAGAAGTTTTGGACCAAAGTGCTTCACAATTGACCTTGTTTTAGTTTTTTAGGATCTTTTGTCACATGGCGACAGGTCGGTCCAATTTTTCCCTCGAACTTCTTCATTACAAACGACAGTGTCTCTACAACAGAGTACACACAGCGCTAAGCCGTTCTGGGTCAGACTAACGAAAATGTTTAAATATCACCAAAGCAACAAGTGTGATGTTGGCGCAGGGGTAGAGATGCACCCGGAACCGCAAGGTTGGTGGTCGGTGTCCAATGTCCAATTGTTCCTGAGCAAGACACCTAACCCCTAATTGTTCCCCGGGCAAAAATGTAAAAAGCCATGGGTTAAAAATGCAATGTAAGTCGCTTGGATAAAAATGTCAGATAAATGACTTGTAATGTAATTTTCGATGGGAGAGGCATTAAACCTGTAACACAGCAACATTTTTTTTGTTGATTGTGGGCAAGTAAAATATACTCAGTTTTTAACTGAAGAGACAATTATCTCCACTTCTATATTCATGTGCTTTATCAGATAAAGCAAGATTTTATACCAGAGCAACAGAATTAGAACTGTAGTTTAGAATGAGATTATTTGGTGAAAATCTTCCTGTGAGTGATTGGTGATTCGGTTTAAAGCAGTATAACTTGTCAGAAGTACTGGTTACACAGTAGTACACAGTAGCCTAAGAGACAAATGAAATGTGAAACTTTTAGATGATAGAAGTCAACCATCACCTTCATGCTTTAACATTACATCACTACAACCTTTATTTATAGCAAATTGCACGCTGCGTTCAATTTAATAATTAAACACATCGTTTTTAGGTACATGTTGTCGCTAGAGTTGCACATGAGACGGATCCTTTCTATTTAAACCGTCCTGCAAGCAAAGACAAACAAGTCACCAACTGCCAGCAACATTATGAGTCAGTAGGTCAAAGGTCAGAGCGTTGCTGCCTCTTAAAACAGACATGTCAGACGTTCCCCGGGTCTCCGCTCAGCGAAGAAATCTCCAATTAACCGAAGTGTGAATTCCTGTATAAAGCAGCTCTGTGGCCTCTGAACGTCTCTCTCCAGCCTACACGCTATTTCGGGGAGGGCTTCGATCCCGGAGCTTAGTTGGCCTCCATAGCTCGCATTCCCATCCGGAGGCGCTCAGGTCTTCACGCCGTATCTTGGGAACACGCCGTTATCATGCACTTCCCACCATTGCGTCACAGGCCGCAGATATCTGTGCGTGGACTGATGACGAGACGGTAACCTACCTCACATTAGACTTCCTAATATTCTAACTATAGCTCTTCGTTTGGTGGTGAACTTGACCAACATTGGTGGAAGGTTTCACCTGTGAGGTCGAGGCCTTCAACCAGGTCCAATCACAGAGTGACAGAGATCACCTGTGAGGCCTTCAACCAGGTCCAATCACAGAGTGACAGAGATCACCTGTGAGGCCTTCAACCAGGTCCAATCGCAGAGTGACAGAGATCACCTGTGAGGCCTTCAACCAGGTCTAATCATAGAGTGACAGAGATCACCTGTGAGGCCTTCAACCAGGTCCAATCATAGAGTGACAGAGATCACCTGTGAGGCCTTCAACCAGGTCCAATCGCAGAGTGACAGAGATCACCTGTGAGGCCTTCAACCAGGTCTAATCATAGAGTGACAGAGATCACCTGTGAGGCCTTCAACCAGGTCCAATCACAGAGTGACAGAGATCACCTGTGAGGCCTTCAACCAGGTCCAATCACAGAGTGACAGACATCACCTGTGAGGCCTTCAACCAGGTCCAATCACAGAGTGACAGAGATCACCTGTGAGGCCTTCAACCAGGTCTAATCATAGAGTGACAGAGATCACCTGTGAGGCCTTCAACCAGGTCCAATCATAGAGTGACAGAGATCACCTGTGAGGCCTTCAACCAGGTCCAATCGCAGAGTGACAGAGATCACCTGTGAGGCCTTCAACCAGGTCCAATCACAGAGTGACAGACATCACCTGTGAGGCCTTCAACCAGGTCCAATCACCGAGTGATAGACATCACCTGTGAGGCCGTCAACCTCGATATTTACTAAAACTAAAAACGGAGTAGTAAAAGGAAAACGACATTGGTCCACTTGAGTGTTTTAGCATCGTTCCAGTTAATCTGCATCCACATGGCAACCTCCACAAGCGTATATCACATGGCCATTGACTTACACTGGGCGGGAGCGAGGCGGTGTAAACGGGAAGATACAACACACACAGTCACGTGATAGTGTGACGAATCGGGGAAGGACACATCCCAAATGCTAAGAGCCAATCAAGTAGGGAACGTGGGTGCGGGCCTGGGGAGTGTTCCAAACCTTGCACAGTTCCACGGGATGTGTTCTGCATAGTTACAAGTAATGGGGGCATTATGGTAATTGCTGTAACATCTGCATACAGCTGTTTAGCACACATAACACCCACAAACCAAACAGCCACACACCGCCACAGCAAAGTCTTCAAAGATGGCCGACCTGTCAGCAGGCATCTCGCCTGGTTTCTGAGTGCTTTAGAGTGTAGAAGGAGAAAACCAACCCCGCCCCCCCGACGGGGAAGTTCATTTAAAGCTCTGGGGTGTGCTACACATGGCAGCGCCGTTTTAAAAGAGCTCTCTTTTAACACTTGGCAGAGAAGTGCAGGAGAAAGGTTGCGCTGTTTGGGGGTCGGTATATAAATGGCTCCCGGGGGCCCGTTTCTCACTGAGGAGGTCCAAACTGTGACGATGGGAGGGGGTTGAAGAGCTGAAACCCAAGCATCATTGAATGTGTCATCGGCCACGCCGAGCGTCGCTGCTGTTTGAGAAACATGATATTTTAGTGTCAAACATCGGCCCGGAGACGTCAAGTTCAGCGGCAAGACCGTCTGCGGGTAATCCTCAGCGTGGTGGTAACCATGGCGATGCCCATCTGGAGACGGGTTTTAAACACCTTCAACCAACAAATGCAATACAATCAAAAAAGCAGCGCTTCATTGAGCCTTTTGAAGACGTCTTCATGGAGAAACAAAGAAGCCGATAACGGGATTTATGTAACAAGTGAATAGTCTCTATTTATTGTGATGAATGAATGTTTGCTGTATTCAGAAATGGATTAATGATTTGAGCAGTTGAAGTTTTGCTTATTAAAAATATTGTCAGATAATTTGATAATTGAGGAGAACAAAGAGAAAAAACAACAACATTTCAACGTAAAATAAGGCATAACATACATATTTATTCTGTTAAGAAACGTTGAATAAAAACAGCACGATTGTTTGAATGTCATGGTTTTATAGATGAACGGATGATATTAATTCATCCGTAGATAACAAGGCAGGTGAAGACCTTTTGCCTCCTGTGAGAAACAGCGAATCTCTCCTCGCCCGTCCGTGACCTTACGACTGGACGTGAACCCCAGCCGGCTGAAAGGTTGCGACCCCTCAGGCCGTTTCCTCTGTTTGGCTTTGTGGAGTTGATACTTCAGAGCCAGCTGGGAATTCAGATACACAAACAGAACAAGCTTCCGACACAACTGACTCATTGGCACAGGAAAAAAGAAGCCTGGAGGGCGGAGGCAGAGCTTCAGCGATAGGACAGAGCCTCTGGTCCGAGGTCCGATTGTGAGCTTTAAAATGACGCTTTTTACCTTTTATCAGGTGGAGAAGAGACGGACAGGAAATGAGGCGAGTAACAGAGGGGATGAAATGCAACTATGACATAAATGTATTTCATAACTTTTATACTATACTACATAATTTTATTATATATATACTGTATGCAGTTTGAGTTTTGACCCTTTGAGGTTGCCGTAGTGTGGAAAGTTGATGTAGCAGATTAAGCTCTGCATAGGAAACTATGCTTGTCATATTGTTGAGAGGATCATTTGTGTTATTGATCATTGATCCTACTATATGAGCATGCAATGATAGATTATACATCATTTTATTTAGAAGAAATACTGTTAAATATTTGTGTTCTTCTTATCTAAAAGCTAGGGCTTTCATAGTGAAAAGTACGAAACAGAAGGTGTAAAGCAGCATTATTTCCCAAATGAATAAGTACGTTTGTCCTACAGCACAACTCGTGATGGTATATATTTACAGTACGTTGCGGACTACTTTTTGCAAAGCATTGTGGGACACTGTGATTGCGCTTTATGAGGATTCTCACCGTACATAAGGGAAATAACTTTCTTTATCGGAACCAGTATCAAACTTTACCACCATGCTGGTGTTTGGGGGGGGCAGGTTAGACTTCCCCTCAGACGGGACACCAGATACCACGAAGTGAGTATCCCGACGGTGAGGGTTCGCCTGATACCTGAGTGTCGAGCACTGACTGCAGGTCTGTTTACTCCAGCAGCCGGGCCGACAGCGATACCCCGACTGATGTTTACTCAACTGCTGCGTCCTAACCCGCCGTAATACTGACAAATGACTTTCTGACTGGGGGGTAATCTGTCTGTGAAGAGGAGACTGAAGATTACGCAAAGTTTCGTTGCTAAGTGGAAGCTCAGCCACCGAGACAGTGGTCTGATGATGTGGCAGTGGGGGAGCGGGGGCATCAGACACGTTGGCCCGGGAAAAGGTTTTCTTCTTCTTTTTTTATTTCTAATTTTCTATTATTAATTTTAGTTCTAAAGTTTAGCAAACTTCTCAAAATGTTGCGTCTGCCGGCGCCGCTGTGTGACTCATCATCTGAAAACGATTACTCACGTCGGCGCTCGATCGATCAGACGCAAAAGATCAAAGATCATCTTAATCGCGCTTGCACTGTTGATATTAATTGCCGATCATCAATGATTTATAGTGGCAGAAACAGAGTGTTTGCTATTTTGTTGTGGTGTTGTGTTGTTGCTGTTTTGATGTGTTACAGCAGCTCATCGACAAAACTCATTACAGCTGCTCTGAAGGCTGTGAAAGATTTCTGAATTGTAGGAAATTAAACATAATTCATCTTAAGTATTTTATTTATATCCATGTGAAAACATCTCGATTTATTCAAATCTGTCACTAGAACTACATTTTACAGATGGCATTTGAACACATCACGATAACGCTGTGATTTCAATGGGCAGAGCCTGAATGCATCATGATGTACCTGAAGTGATTGGTGAGGCGTTAGCGGTGTAGCTAACCCCAATAACTCTCCTCCTGGGCATCTAAACCCCGATTGGTTGTTTAAAATGTCACATGATGAGAGCCCTACATAGACTGACATTTCTACGGAGTATCGTCAGTAAAACGTTCTTCTTTCCATTAATGGTTAAACTGTAATTCATCTACGGTTCACTTCACCCTGGACTGAGATCACTACAGTCCCAGATCAGAGTGTTGGCCTTGACCTCAGCCTGCCCCCACCCCTCCCTCCTAAATATTGTATTTATACTGTTAAAAACAAACACAAACACACACTCCTGCACACACACACACACACACACACACACACACACACACACACACACACACACACACACACACACATATACAGTGCATCCGGAAAGTATTCACAGCACATTTTGTTATGTTACAGCCTTATTCCAAAATGGATTAAATTCATTATTTTCCTCAACATTCTACACATAACAACCCATAATGACAAAGTGAAAACAGTTTTTTGCTAATTTTTGCAAATCTGTTAAAAATAAAGAACGAAAACATCACATGTACATAAGTATTCACAGCCTTTGCTCAATACTTTGTTGAAACACCTTTGGCAGCAATTAGTCTTCTTGGGTATGATTCCACAAGTGTGGCACACCTATTTATGGGCAGTTTCTCCCATTCTTCTTTGCAGAACCTCTCAAGTTCCATCAGGTTGGATGGGGAGTGTCGGTGCACAGCCATTTTCAGATCTCCCCAGAGACGTTCAATCGGGTTCTAGCTGGGCCACTCAAGGACATTCACAGAGTTGTGCCGAAGCCACTCCTTTGTTATCTTGGCTGTGTGCTTCGGGTCGTTGTCCTGTTGAAAGATGCCCCAGTCTGAGGTCAAGAGCGCTTTGGAGCATGTTTTCATCGAGGATGTCTCTGTACATTGCTTCATTCATCTTTCCCTCAAACCTGACTAGTCTCCCAGTTCCCCCCGCTGAAAAACATCCCCACAGCATGATGCTGCCACCACCATACTTCACTGTAGGGATGGTATTGGCCAGGTGATGAGCAGTGCCTGGTTTCCTCCAGACATGACACTTGGCATTCAGGCCAAAGAGTTCAATCTTTGTTTCATCAGACCAGAAAATTGTTTCTCATGGTCTGAGAGTCCTCCAGGCGGGCTGTCATGTGCTTTTTACTGAGGAGTGGCTTCCGTCTGGCCACTCTACCAAACAGGCCTGATTTGTGGAGTGCTGCAGAGATGGTTGTCCTTCTGGAAGGTTCTCCCCTCTTCATAGAACAACGCTGGAGCTCTGTCAGAGTGACCATCGTGTTCCTCGTCACCTCCCTGACTAAGGCCCTTCTCCCCCGATCGCTCAGTCTGGCTGGGCGGCCAACTCTAGGAAGAGTCCTGGTGGTTCCAAACTTCTTCCATTTGCGGATAATGGATGATGGAGGCCACTGTGCTCATTGGGACTTTCAATGCTGCAGAAATCTTTCTGTACCCTTCGCCAGATCTGTGCCTCGATACAATTCTGTACCGGAGGTCTACAGATAATTCCTTGGACTTCATGGCTTGGTTTATGCTCTGATATGCACTGTCAACTGTGATACCTTATATAGACAGGTGTGTGCCTTTCTCAATCATGTCCAATCAACTGAATTCAGCACAGGTGGACTCCAATCAAGTTGTAGAAACATCTCAAGGATGATCAGTGGAAACAGGGTGCACCCGAGCTAAATTTTGTCATGGCGTGAGTGTCATGGCAAAGGCTGTGAATACTTATGTACATGTTATGTTTTTGTTCTTTATTTTTAACAGATTTGCAAAAATTTGCAAAAAACAGTTTTCACTTTGTCATTATGGGTTATTGTGTGTAGAATGTTGAGGAAAATAATGAATTTAATCCATTTTGGAATAAGGCTGTAACATAACAAAATGTGGAAGAAGTGAAGCGCTGTGAATACTTTCCGGATGCACTGTACACACACACACACACACACACACACACACCTGTCTCTCTGTTTTGAAGCTGCGTCTTGAAAAGCCATCATTGTTGTCGTGGTCAGAGGGGCCGGGGTCACTTCCTGGAAGACTGAATGTCCCGCCCTCTGACCTCTTCATCTGGCCAATCACTTCACAGCTTGTTCTTGCTCAGCTCACCTGGTAAAAGTTTTTTTCCTAATCTCTGTGACTCCACCTGTCTGCTTCCCTTGGCTCTCATCCGATGGGCCAAACTCACCTTGTCAAGTTCTCAGATCCCTCTCAATGTTCCTCTGAAGCGTAGCATTGCTACAGCTCAACCCCGTCAGCAGACACCATCAGCTGAACCCTGTCAGCTTTCCACCACGCTTGGAACACACAGGGTGCCAGTACATGACACCATGTCAGGGTTCAGCTGATGGTGTTGTAGCTGACAGTGTTTTAGTTGATGGTGTTCTAGCTGACAGTATTCTAGTTCAGTGGTCACCAATCATTTTTACCTCACAGACTGGTACTAGAGGGGCCACTGTTCTAGTTGATAGGGTTCTAGCTTAGGGCGTTCTAGCTGAGGGTATTCTAGCTAGCGTGTTTTAGCTGGTGGTGTTTCAGCTGGTGTGGTCTAGCGGACGTGTTCTAGCTGGTGTGTTCTAGCGGGCGTGTTCTAGCTGGTGTGTTCTAGCGGGCCCGTTCTAGCGGGTGTGTTCTAGCGGGCGGACGTGTTCCAGCTGGTGTGTTCTAGCTAGCAGTATTCTAGCTGGCGAGGTCTAGCGGGCGTGTTCTAGCTGGTGTGTTCTAGCGGGCGTGTTCTAGCTGGTGTGTTCTAGCGGCCGTGTTCTAGCGGGTGTGTTCTAGCGGGCGGGCGTGTTCTAACTGGTGTGTTCTAGCGGGCGTGTTCTAGCTGATGTGTTCTAGCGGGCGTGTTCTAGCTGCTGTGTTCTAGCGGGCGTGTTCTAGCTGCTGTGTTCTAGCGGGCCTGTTCTAGCGGGTGTGTTCTAGCGGGCGGGCGTGTTCTAACTGATGTGTTCTAGCTAGCAGTATTCTAGCTGGTGAGGTCTAGCGGGCGTGTTCTAGCTGGTGTGTTCTAGCGGGCGTGTTCTAGCGGGCGTGTTCTAGCTGCCGTGTTCTAGCTAGCGTGCTCTAGCTGGCATGGTCTAGCGGGCGTGTTCTAGCTGGCGTGTTCTAGCTGCCATGTTGTAGCTGGCGTGTTCTAGCTGGCGTGTTCTAGCCTCCTTACACGTCCAGCTGCTCTCTGCAGCATCACAGCCTCAGTTTTGTTTCCTCGTTGTTCACGGAGTCTTTTCTTCTGCCACAGTGGGACATGAGGAATGGTGTTTACAGCTTGAGCCAACTGGCATGCACACATGAACACACACACGCGAGCACACACACACACACACACACACTCTAGCTGTGCTTCGTAATGTAGTTATCTTTAAATCTCAGGCTTCATTATTTTCTGGATTTATTAAAAGTAAACCTTTACTTGATCCTTGCCACTCGATATATCCGGCCTAACACACACACTTACATACACACACTGTGTGCAACAACCCTGCTCCCTCATTGGCTGATCGTGTCGTCACGGAGACAACAGCTGTCTCCAGGATGAAGAAGCTACTTTGAGGGTGCCAGCCAGTCTGCAAGGCTGCAACTGGAGCGTCCCATGGGTCCTCCATGGCCTTCAAACACGCACACGCACACACACACACACACACACACACACACACACACACACACACACACACACACACACACACACACAGACCCACACACACAGCAGGATTAGCGCCCTCTAGAGACGACAGTTGTTTTCTTCCTCCTCTGTGATCGTGTTTGTCTTTCTATGTTCTGTCGAAGTGGAGCGCTAACATCAAACTGAAACGGATGTTATTCATGTTTCTTAAAAATACTTTTACTTAGCTATTTCAAATACTTCCAAAATATGTATTTTAATTAGTGAACGTACAAAAAAAAGTTAACAAAAGATTATTTGAAATAAGCATTCTTATAATCATAATACTCAATTGTTTTATTGTGATTATGTCTTTCGTTCAGAAGTTTGGGCTTAGTGGGACTCTTTGTCTCTTTGTGGACCCGGGAGGTCGTCCCCTGCTGGTGGAGAAAAGAATGCAGGTTTTGGACACAAAGCGCATTGCCTTTTTCCTTTTTCCCGTTAAGAGTCTCTGAACTTTTGGGTGAAGCTGAACTTGATAAACAATACGTGACTCTGCTGTGTGGGAGCAGGGTGGAAGCGTTTAACGCTTAAAACATATTTCATATTTTCACTGGGTTCAATTCTCTGCCAATCGAGATTAAGCTCACAAATACTAGCCAAGCTTTTAGAATTCATCCGTTTATTAAGTGTTGGATGTTTAGAGACACGCTGCAGTCTACAGAAGAAACGCGTCATGTTGTGTTGATAATGGTTTTATGATGTCATCGTAGTCCTGAGGTACACCAACCCATGCAGTGTAATGAGGCTTCACTGTATTAAAGGGAAATGCAGTTCATCCACAACACACACACACACACACACACACACACACACACACACACACACACACACACACACATTGCTGACTCACTGAGGGGGCTTTGTGTGTGTGAGTGTGTGTGTGTGTGCTGCATGTGTTGTTTTGGGTCGACTGCAACTGTCAGGACAACGACCTGTCTAATCTGCACCTGCCACTGACACAGCAAATGTACACGTACACACACACACACACACACACACAGCCGGCCTACACAAGAGACAGACGGGGCAGAGTCTCCGATTGACCGACTGCAAGACATGCTGGGAAGTGAATGATGATTTCACTGTGATAACTGGGATGATTATTCCCAATTTCTCTTCGCTTCTAACCTTCTTCCTTCCTTACCTCCTTTCCCCGTGTCCTTTCCGAGGCCCAGACCCTGAAGCGCTCTTTGAGTTTAATTTCACAAATTTATTCAGTTAGTTAAAGTTAAAGTTAAATCCGTCTTCGTAGCATGAACTGTGTTATGATCTTGCGAGGTGAAGGAGGAGGAGATCAAACTGGTTCAGAGAGCGGATCCTCCAGGATCACATTCTGTCACATTATCATCTATCTATATCTATTATATATATATCTATATCTATATAGATATATATATATATCTATATATAAAACATTCCTTTAACAGAGTTGTTATATCTCTTCTCTCCTTACAAACACACACGCTTTACTATAACTGTCTTTATCGTCTGTGTCTCTTTATCTGTATCTCTGTCTTCCCATTCACACACACACACACACACGCACGCACACATACATACACACACACACGCGCACACACGCGCACACACGCGCACACACACGCACACACACGCACTCACACGCACTCACTGGAGGTTGATTGACAGGCGGGGCAGGTGTGGCCGGTCTGCAGCGGTGTCCCACCTGTTGATCCGTCCCCCTTCATACCCTCACACTCACACTCTCTCGACCCCTGACCCTGTGACCAACTTCCTATCCCCATGGGCGCTGTAATGAAGCCACCCCCCCTCCTTTGCCCTGGTAACTGTGACCCAGGCCGCGCCTGCAGCTTCATAAATATAACAGAGGCTGTACCTGCTACTGCGACCCACTACGGCCGTTTCCCCTGTGAGCTCTGACCCCTGCACTCGGCTCACCCCCCCATGACAAAGACAGCGCTGCAGCACAGTGAGGCCTTTATCTCATCCTGTAATCACAAGTATCATTTATTTATGCTTTATTCAGCTGTTGTTTACGGGGATTTCATTTTGATTTTGAATGTCGAAATCTGCCTCAGCATCTGACATGTTATCGTCTGCTAACGGCTACTTGCTATTGGTAATGTGTGTGTCCTCTGTGAGTAGCTCCAGAATTCTCTCTCCTGAGCTCCGTGTTTGGTCTCCTCCTCCTCCTGCTGAGGGAAACGTCTCTTTAGTCCAGGGGTCTCAAACTCATTTCAGTTTCGGGCCAGATGCAGCCCACTACGGTCGACGGGGGGGGTGCTGGGGCTGACGGTCCGACCGGCGAATGGTACAATAATGGTAAGTCGGCCGTAACCCCCCCCTCCGCTTATCTTTTTAATAGACAGCGCGGTTAAAGTCTGTTTGGAAACTAGTAACTAAACTAAACATTCACATGGTCACTGGACAAAGGAGGCGAGTCTTTGACTAAAGATTAAAACCAGCACCAGGACCCGGAGGAACCAGCAGCGTTCTGGAGGCCGTCATGGTCATCGAGCTCATCACCGTACTGGCGGTAAAGTGGAAAGAATGTCTCTGTCGGAGCGCCCAGTGAGGTCACGCTGGCTTTTAAAGGGCGCTGACTCGCCGCTGGAAGCCGGTGGGCGGGGGGGTCCATTGTCTGCTCACATCCGGACAGAACATGCTGCCATCCCTGGGGGGGTCCACAAGGGGGTCCTCCCAGGGGTGCTGTTAAAACCAAAAAGGATGGATATCAGTATCTCTCCGGCGTCCTGCTGTTTAACCAAAAAGAAAGGATGTCGTCGCTACAAACGGAACAGAACCGATAAAGTGTTGCTGTTCATGGTGTCGGACACAATCAGTGATGTCTGGACTATCTCATGTGTATTTTTAATCGGATGATGAGTCTCTCAGAAATGTGAAATGAATTGTCGTCACAGGACTAAGAAAGCACCCAGAATGCCGAGAGCCCCTCCCCTCGGCTCACGGTTATTTCTTTGGGGGGGTGTTAGTCGTGACGGACTCGACCTGGCACGCCGCTGGCCCCCGCAGGCGCTCGCCCGGGAAGGATTACCTCGCCACGCCCGGAAAAGATGTGTGAAATTGTAACGGGCACGGAATAAAATGACTAGTGTGTGTGTTCCAGCGTTCACGGCCGATAGCAGGTGCTCCGGGGGGGGGGGGGGCCCGATCAGCCCGACACACCGTGCTGGGCGCTTTAATTGATTAGAGCAAGTTTTTATGACAGCGAGGCCTCAAGCACGCAGACACCAATCAGATGAAACGAAGTGTTCCTCATTTTGAATGAACTTCTATTTAAGCGTCTTTCTGTTTAAATGAATGTTTCAGTCACAGTCTGTCAGTGAGGTGTTAACACAACAGATCGAGCTGCTTCAAAGGGTCGGGGGGAACAGATGGGGGGGGGCAGATGTTAATAAAGAGGGAACGATGGAGTCAAGTGTTCTGTTCGTACCACATCCACCGCCATCAACAGGAAGTCAGCGGTAAAAGTAGAAAGGCCTGGTTTGATTGGCCCGATAAGTTGAAAATGTTTAAAGTTTAGCCTCCGTTTTTCTCACATTCATCAATAAATCAGCTGTTTTGTATTTGAGATTAATCATGTGAAGATTCAGAAGATTCAGTCACGCAGAAAGACGATTGAGTGACAAGCCAGAATTTCTCGCATGCTTCACCTGTCCACTCGTCGTAGAGCTGAAAAAATTGACATTCAAGATCTTTGGTTGTTGATGAAGATGTGCTAATATCACAGGGGGGGGAGCTAAAGTTTTTCAGGACGTTGTCAAGAAGTCGGCCGCCGTGGCAATGATGGCTCCATTAGGAGAGGGCAGAGGGCCTGCAAGAAGGAGGGGTCAAAGGTCAGAGAACAGAACACCTGCAGGGTAAAGCCTACAGTCTGTCGCTTTGTCTCCAATGGTAACTGACTTATGATCAATTCTACATGTCCCGGTGGCTGCTGGGAGATGTAGTTCTCTGCCCCCACGGTCTTGTCAGACCCTCCAGCTGGGATGATGCGCTGCTGCACGGCGTCACTCACGATACTATTACAGCACCCTCCAGGGAGCCTCTGAGCTCTGCCCCCTGGATGTGTCCCGTTTCTGCATGTGTCACATTTACTAGAATAAAATGGAATATTTTGGCCACGTGCATGTGTAGTTTATCCCCCATAAACTAATTTTGTTTTTTAAAGCACCAAAAGGAGTGATGGGTCAAATCAAATATGACAATATTCTTAATCAAATACCTGGTTTTTGATATATATCGTAGGGTTGACCTTGCAAAATATTCACATCATGAGACTCTTCATTGATAATCAGTAGTGTTGATGTTGGTCACTGTTCAGTCCAGAAATGGTCACTTCCTGTTGCAAAAACACCACGACGATGACGTCCAGAACCCCCGAACTTGAGGCTTTTTTTTGGTTTTTATTTATTTTTAAACAGTTTGTAGCATTTTTTGTTTTTTTACTGCTATGCAGATAGTTATTAACAAATCCAACTTTTTTTAAAGGTATGGACCTAAAAGCCCGGCAGCACTGTTCTTTGTGTTTACAGATGTTTCATGTGTGTTTGCCAAGGGACGACCAAACCACCCCCCCTCTCTCATTATCCCATGCAGATGTTCAGCGCCGGGCCCTCAGCGGTGTCGGGTGACCACAAATCTAATTGATATCAAAACTGTGGCGGGCGGGTGGGCAGAGGGGGGGCCAAAGCCCCCTGTGTGCTCTTGGGTTACAGCCCGACTCCTGACAGCCACTTTCTCCTGAAACATGCACTGTCTTTACTTCAAAGGACCAGAAAAAACAAACAGCAGCAATCAGACGCGTCAATGGACCCGGTCCGACCTGCCTGAGACCGGACCCGGTCCATCGAGGCGCAAAGTCCATGTCCATTTGTTTTTGGGGCGTTGATAAGCCACGCAGCTGAGAGGAGGGGATTGGACAGCTTAAGGAGAGGATGTGACTTTAAACCCACTTAATCCGGCCCATCTGGGCCCGCCGATTGTTTGATATATTTACGGTTGATGATCATCACTAATAGGTTTGTTATTTTCTTATGGGATGCTTATGAATGGAGGATGGAGGTGGGGGGGGCCTGGGAAGAGGCTGCCAATTTGTTTGGTTTTCATTTTGTTTTTGGGTTCGGTTTCAGACGGGGGGGTCCGGGAGGGGTTTCTGTTATGCCGTCTGAAGTCCGTCTGAAGTGGATTCTCACAGGTTGAGTGGAAGCAGATGGTTCTGTGTTTGGTGCTAATTTGTCTTGAAGAGTCTACGAGATTCGTGTCGGTCACGTTGCAAAGCTACTGGACCCAAAACGTTCTGACGGTCCTGAATCATTCAGCGGGTCCTGAAAATTTAACAGTAACTTTCTATCTAACTTTCTGATAATTGTGATAAGGCTTTAGGGTTTAAAGCTTATAATTTAGCATATTTTATAAATATAAAGCTGTAGTGATGTGTGTTGTTATTATTTTATATTATTTTTCATGAATAAGTTAAAATTAGTTCTGCAGCAACTGACCAACTGCTTTGTGTTGTTTTTCTTTTATGTCGTCCTTTGTTGACTTGTTGACAAGAGAAGCGTCCACGTGGACACGTTGCTTCTCTCTCTCCTGTTTCCTGTCAACACCACAGCCGAACCACACAGGATACATGAGCAGCGCGGACTTCCTGTGCGGTTCTAAGGTTGCTGTTCATCCGATGCCAGAATGTTCTTGAACGCACCTCCAGAAATAGTGCTGCATTAAAGTCTGCGAGAGACGAATGCAGAGAACCGAAGGGAATTTCTTCATGTTTAGACAATATATTCACGTTTTAGCATATTTATCCATAATTCCTTAAATGCAAACCTTCTTTAATCGTTACTTTATTATACATAACATCTGTGAAAAAGGCCTTTGTTTTGGTGAATTCGAGGACAAATTGACATCTATTTCCTGACCATTTTTGATGGAAGAAAGAACTAAATTATTATGATTAACACATGATTTATCATTTTTCACATGTCACTGATACAGTGCTTTTAAAGAGGCCCCAGGAGTTACTGTTCTTGAACGCGCCATCTAACGCCATCAAACAAATTAAGAGAAATGAACTTGACTAAATTCAATCTATATTTAAGATGGAAAACTTTGTACAATTCAACTGAAAAGCTTAACGCTCACTGGTGCAAGTGGGACTTCGGGAATATTCTAGGATGTTCCCACTGGGTTGTGTTTCATCTCTCTGGTTTCCCTAGTTACTGACCTTTGGCCTACTTGTGTGATGGATGACTTTATGACGCTATTTCAGTCCGAAGCGTCACGGAGGGCCCGGCTGCCCGGGTATGAGGCCTTTCTTTGGTTATGTCTGCGCAGGAAGAGGTGCGTCAGGATGAGCTTGATGATCAGCTGCATCATCCGAAAAGAACCTTTTGTTCCCCGGGTCTTATTTCTCTCATTAACACAAGCAAGTGACCCTCCTTCATGCTACGTGTTTACGTGAAGCCAAAATAGAGTGCTGACGTAGCTTTGTAGGCTAACAGTTAGCATCGTACTGGTTCTCTCCACAAAAAGCTAGAAGGATCCAGTCATTTGATATTGGGTTATTGTAGAAAATGATCTTGTTTATGATAAAGATCCTCTTTGGTAGCAGTAAAAAGCTAATGCTACCACGGTCACATGACCTCACGTTAAGCTGTTTAGGGTCTAACGCTGACTGTCCCACCATCTCAGGTCCATGGGGTCGGCAGAGAGAACCCCTTCAGGAGGAGAACCTCGTCCCGGCTGTTGGACCCGCTGGTCCTGGCTCTGGTGCAGCATGTCCCCGGGGTCGGCCGGGTCAAAGCTCTGGCCCTCCTGGAGCGGTTCTCCAGCATCCAGCAGCTCTGCAACGCCGCCCCCGCCCAGCTAGAGCCCATCGTGGGTCAGGCTGCGGCTCAGCAGATCCACGGCTTCTTCCACAAAGACACTGCTGCTGGAACCTGATGGTTCAACTCCGGGTCCTTATTCCACCAGGGCGTTTGGGGGAAATGACGTGGATGCACCTCGGCACTCAAACAAGTCCAAGTTTGGTTTGTTTCTGCAGGTGTTTGAACTACAAGAAGCTAAATGTGTCTACTGTTGACTGCAGGAAGCCCATGAGCCCGATTACAACACAGACGTGGTCTCAGAGATGACAGAGCCACGTAGTCTGGATATAAGAAGTGGAGTTTTGACTTTTTAAGTCTAAAGTTTGGTAATTTAGTCAAAAAGTCGGCATCTTTAATTCTGTTTTTACTTAACAAATAGGTAAAAGTGATCACAGGAGGAGGCGCGTAAAGGATTCACTGTTCATTTATTCAGACCACAGAGGTTGTTTTGTTGCCATATAAACATGTTTATTTCTGCTGTAACGTTGTTCATTTTAACATGGAGGTCAAGGGGAATTGAGCAGATCAGATTTAGGAATAATACAACATGTTTAAGCCTGGGCTTTAAAGAGTTAATAGCAAATTTGTGTTAGTTAATTGTTTTATTATCTTTATGTTAATGTTGCAGCTGAGATCAAGTTCTATCAATGCAAACACTGAACATCAAGATATTAAAGTCCTCTCTGCTGCTGCTGTTGTGTTGTAACAAATAGCAAATGTGACGCATCAGCGAAAAACAGAGAAAAAAATCTTTCTGTAGGAAATTAAAAGGTTCCTCTCTGTGATTCACAGGACAGATGATCAACAAACAGGAAATTAACTCGAGGCCCGTTTCCCTTTATGACATAATCATTGATTAACAATTATAAAGCATCCAGTTCACGAAAAGATCATCAGTTGTCTGACAGCTTCCATCTCTGTTTATAAACAGCAACGTTCAATTTATCTCCTGGACTTTATCAAAGGTTTTGTCTTTTCACTCCATTTCTGTGGAGCTTTAGAAGGTTTGAAGGACGTGATTGTCCCGTCAAAGTTGACATGTGATAGAAAAGAGAAAATGGTTTTTCAGCTGTGACGTCAAAAAATTATTAAAATGTTAAGTTAAAACCTTTTGTTCTACTCAGTGTGATTGACAGCAGAGATGATCAGAGGAGCAGAGTTTGTACCATTATTATTAAGAGATGGACCAAAGAATGGATAGAGTTTCTCAGTGAAGCAGCAGCCAGTAAAGGAGTAGATCAGAGCTGCAGCACCAACGTCATAAAAGGAGACCAGACCCTCCTCATAATCCACAAACACCCCCACCTTCTCAGGCCGGGACTCCAGAGAGAGACTGACTGATGGTCCAGCAAGAGCAGAGTAATTATTCTCATTCCTCAACCGTATCGCCCAGTGACCATTCTGAGGAGACGCTGAGATGAATCCCTTCCTGTTGATGGACTCTCTCACCACTCCTAAATCCCACTCAGTCTTCCCTTTAACCTGAACCTCGTAGTAAAATCTACCTGAAGAGAAACTCTGCTTTCCTAAGACAATAACACACTGATTAAATCTCTCTGGATTGTCTGGGAGATTCTTCTTTACATCTCCATGTTTAACTTGTTTTCCATCATCAGACAGGATGAGTTGAGGATGTGCTGTATCAGGATCAAGTGTCACGTCCACTGCAGACTGCTGGACTCTCTTCAGCTCGACCTCCAGCAGCTTCATCTGTTTACTGAGCTTCTTCTCCAGCTGATGCACAGCTCTCACCACAGTCCCTTCATGTGAAGGTGCACTGACTCTGACTCCTGTCCAGTCCTTGGTGGGTGGAGCAGTGTTCAGGGTCCTGAAGCTCTGGAGGAGGTGGAGGTGGTCTTCAGAGTGTGAGAGCTGCTCCACCTCAGTGCTTCTCTTCTTCAGCTCAGAGATCTCCTGTTCCAGCTCTTTGATGAAGCCTTCAGCCTGTTTCTGTGTCTGTCTCTGCTTCTCTCTGATGGTGTCGATGAGCTCCGCCTGGCTTCTCTCAACAGACTCCTTCAGAGCGCTGAAGACCAGGACACCTTCTGCTACCTCTCTGTCTGCTGCTTCCTCACTGAGCTCCAATGAGTTTTTGATCTCCTGAATCTTCAGCCATCTCTTCTGGATCATCTGCTGGACTTCAGCCTCAGTCTTCCCCCAGCTCGGCCTTCTTTCCTTCATATTCTTCTCTCAGAGGAACAACATCATGGTTCTTGTGGTCTAAAACAGTGCAGAGCATGCAGACACACATCTGGTCGGTCTTACAGTACAGCTCCAGCAGTTTATCGTGCTTCGTACACATCCTGCCTTCCAGGTTCTCCACAGGGTCCATCAGCTGATGTCTCTTCAGACCTGACATAGTCAGATGAGGCTTCCAGATGAGCCTCACAGTAGGAGACCAGACACACCAGGCAGGACTTGAGGGCCTTCACTTTGGTTCCAGTGCAGACGTCACAGGGAACTTCTCCTGGTTGGGCAGCTTGTTGCTCTGAGCTGCTGCTGCTGGCTTTCTGTTGAGCTGACAGTCTGAACTGAGCAGCCATCTCAGAGATGAACGTGTTGACCTGCAGCTCAGGTCTGGTGTAGAAAAGCTTTTTACAGTTGGGACAGTTAGACGGGACATTAACGTTCCAGTGGTCAGTGATGCAGGCTTTACAGAAGTTGTGTCCACATGGTATGGCGACTGGATGAGTGAACACGTCCAGACAGATGGAGCACAGGAACTGATCTTCAGTCAGCAGACAGCTGGCAGCAGACATATCGACACTCTGAGGACAACAAGTGAGACACAAATAAAATGTTTACTCCTTTAATAACCAACAATAAAACCTTCAAGAAGCTCAAAGTGAAAGTCCTGCATTAAATGAAGTGGAGAGAAGAAGAAAAGGCATCATCAGCATGATGTGCTTCAAGTTACTGGAAGTCAGTTCAATGTGGAGATTCAATTCTAAACTGATGTTGGATTAGTTTTAATCGACAATAATGCATCATTAAAGAAGTGTTTATTATGTTTTGAGTAAAATCTGGATCTGCAATAAGTAACACGTTTAGTTGAACAAATAGTAGGAACATGAATCTACTATTGATGGACCAATGTGGTGTCTTCAGCATCGCAGTGATAACATCTACACTCATCTGGTTATTGTTTGGATCATAATCTAAACAGAAATAATGTTAAACCCCAAAACACAAAGTGACGCCTCCATTTCTGTCACATTGCACATTAAATATTTCAATAATTCTGCTACTCTGCGTCTTACATCCTTATGAGAGGAAAATACATTTTCAAAGTAGGCTAAACTTCCTAAAATCAAAGACCTGGTCTTCATCTTTGAGGAAAGTCAAGCAGACACTCAGCCAAGAGGAGGAAGAGGAGGTGCTTCATTCATTGCAGAAGAATGATGGAAGCTACTTCTTAGTGGGTCTCACTCATGAACCGCTGCATGAGGACGGCCCTGAAAGAGCCGCTAAAGACAAACTAGCAGGATGAGCTCACCTGAGGATGAAAGGTGACGTAATGAATCCTTTCTCTTCACATGTTACTCTCCATCACAGCCTTCAGAGCAGCTTTTGATGAGTCTCAGGTAGCGTGCTTGGTATTTACAGGTACTGGTTGAAACAGTCCAACTTGTACTGGTTTCAAACACGTTTTGTTTCATCCGGCTCCACCAGTCCCTACTTTCTGTTTCCGTCTTTAGTTCTCACAAACCTTTATGAATGAGATGTTTTAGCACATTATGCATTTATCATTACATCATTTCTCAGCTAAACATCGGTCGAGTGGAATTCCTGTCCGAGTAGTTCTGAGGTTTCATGTTAATCCCTGATGTTGACCACAGTCGATATTTTTGAGGTTCAAAGGATGATGTAACAGCTTGTATAATGTCAGATTGAAGCCGTAATAGGGGATTCAAGTCATAAGATAAAATCAGATAATATACTTTTAACTTGTAGTAAGCTTTCAGTGGGCCCTGTTGGTCTCTGTTACTTATTTCTTATTATTTAGTGTGTTTATTTAAGTGTTTATTTCTCTTTAAAAAGCACATTTTAATTACATCTAGTCTTTGTAGAGCAGCGTACTCACCAGAGTTTGTCAGAGATCCTGTTGTGTTGTTGATGAAAAGCTGCTGGATTCAGTTGTTTCTTTAGAGAGAAACAGAGAGACTCGTCTGGACTGCAGCTCTGCGTCGCTCACACCAACTTTACTTTCACTTGAGCAAATAAGTAATCTCTCCTCCTCTACTGTCTCCTCCTCGCGATCTTATGACATCAAACAACATGAGCTTTTACTTTCGTTATCCCTTTTCCTCCTTTTCTTTGTTTTAAATGTTAAAAATATTAAACACGGTATGTTTTACGTATTGCAGATGTTTTTATGGATCTCGTTGGAAAAAGATCTCAATAAGACTAACCTGTTTAAATAAAGGTTTTGTTGTAACTTGAGTTAGTTGAGTTAAGAATGGGAATGGGAACCAGTGTACTAGTTTTGTTTTTTCTAATGTCCTCCAGTAACACCCTAGTGACAGAAGTTCCTGAAGGAAGAGATAAGCATCTGGTGGTTTACTTCGTCAAATGCAGCAGAAAGGTCCAGAAGGATGAGGACAGATGGAGAGAGGTCTAAGTTTTCTTATTTTGAAATAATATTTTATAAGAACGTTTTATCACGCTCTCATATCACAACACTGATAATCTAAAAATACTTTTGATGTAAATGTTTTCATCTCATCATAAAGACTCAATCTTTCTTTCTCCATCATCGGCGGAAATGAGTTTTCACGGTAAAAGCGACCCCTTTTCTCCGCCTGTTTCACATGTTTCTTTTCCCGATGTCTGGCAACCGGGACCACTTTTCTCAGCTGGTTTTTTGCGTTTCCTCTCAGTCTGGCAGCAGCGGACCAGCGGCTGAGGTTTCGCGGCTGGTTAGCCAGCTGATCGCTATGGGCGGCTCCTGGCAGTCCGCTGTGGGTGTTTCTTCACCGCCATGCTGAAGCCTGGATGACCCAGGAACTAATAACAGGTATATTTTACTTCTCTTAGATGGAATAACTAGCTGCCATGCTAACACGCTAATAAGCTAACGTCAGATGTGCTGTCTTTGACTACGCTTTGCATTCTCCGCTGGTTGATATTGTTTTGTTGTTAGCTAGCGGGCTGGTAGAAAACTTCGGTGCCCGGTTCTGATGGCGAGTCACGTTAGAAGCCGAATATGTCAATCTTCAGTACGGAAGTTGCTGAACGGTTCGTATAATCTAAAATATCACCGGCTACGCGAGTTTTGTGAACCGTTATTTAAAGACGACCGCTAATACCACACAAAGCCGCGAGCCGCCGGACTCGTCCTACCAGACTCAGTCAAAAATGGAACATTTAACGTATAGTTAACTTCACTGTCAGAACTGCATATTGTAACATCAAGTACGTTTTGACTTGCCTATACTTGTATTCGTTTCGATTCAGTTTATCAACGTAAAAAATAAATAAGTTAATGTCAGTTAAGAATAGTTTATTTTGGCCAAGGAATCGGAAGTATTGTGCACTGCGCCTGTGTCAAACAAAACATTTAAAAAGTGCTAGAATTTTTAAAGAGTTTTGGTTCGACAAAATAAACCCGCTGCTTTGAAAACTATTTGCTGAAATAGAAAAGGGCTTCAACCTGGACGCCTACTGACGGTCCCAGTGGTCGGTTGTATATCTCACAGGTACATCTATTTAGTGGCACTGGAAGATGTTGCAAAAGTGTTTGTCATTAACGGTTTTATTTTGAAAATATATCCCGTCGTTAGCTGCGTCTGTAGCTTTGCAGAGGCTTGTTTGTCTGGAAGGTTATTCAGGCTGAAGTGCTGCACTGTGCTTGTTTTAAGAGTAAGAGAGGTCAGAGGTCCCGCTTTTGCCTCCTGTTAATTACATTATGCTCATATTATGTGTGTGATGGGGTGGTCTCTCCAGGCTGGGAACCCTCTGGTGGTTTTAGCATTCAGCTCACTAATGACTTTTATTTTTTATGAGCCATATTAATATCCACATATTGAACCACACACAACAAAAAACAGTGTTTTAGTCCGGGCTGGAAAAAAAAAAATCTCAGGGAAAGCTCATTCACCATTTATTTCTGCACAATCACAACCCCTCCAACTGTAAATCCACTTGAAATTGTCCACTCTGGATCTAAATTCTGGTTGTACATTGGCGTTTTTCTCTGAAACACCAGAGGGCATGGAAACAAAATGACGAGTTTCACCAGTGAAACGCCATAAACTAACTTCACAACGTAATTAACTTAAACCCATTATCATCCATGGGCTACTTTATCATAGTAGTTAGCCATTAAAACCATTAAAGGGAACGGTTTAATAACCTGTAAATGTTTGTTCTCAGTTTCAAGTATTTCAAATGAGCCCAATTGCAGTTTCTTAAAATGCTGTGACGTGTTTTCTGGCAAATCGTCACGCCGGAGGAGCCGGGATCCGTTCGTTACTCGCTGGCTCAAGTTTTCGCTTGGCTTTCATGTGGCGCCAAATCCTACAGCCAGAACCTTTCTCTTTTCGTTAGTTACCAACCTCTGCAAGGCGTTTTTCATTCGTTTTGTTTATTCCAACAAAAAGTTCATCCCGATCGAGCCCTCACACACACCCAGGGGCTGGGGTCATTTCTCCACGCCGTGACCTACGGTTAGTGCTAAGCCTTGTGGGAGGTCACGAGGTGTGTGTGCGTGCAGCAATGAAGTGAGTTGATCACATGAAGAGTTTTGAAGATCAGATATTTTTCATTAAGAATAATACTATTGTTTCAGCACTTGTAGTTATCATGTTGATGTTTCTGTTGCTGTGTGCTTATTCATGTTCAAAAGTTTTCCACGTGTTCCATAAGTTGATCTTTACTAGGTTTACCTCGATTTATCATCTGTGAACAAAATCTATTTCTAGATATTTAAGCATTTTTAAAATCTGCAGCGTAGATAGTTTTCAACCTTTGACTACATGTCTTCAGTGACTTGTCTCCATGTCACGGGGCGGTCGTGTGACGCCATAGTTTGAAGAGTCCAGAACGGATCAGAACCGTCCTTCCTCTCCAGGACCACCTGCATGCTATATCTCAGAATGACGAGAACATCCTCAAGAACCTGCTCTACTCGGGCGCTGAGAAGCAGAGACTGACTCTGCAGCGCGCGTGGCAGAACTCCACGGCATCGTGAGTCCGTCTGTCTCTGTCTCTGTCTGTCTGTCCGTCCGTCTCTCTGCCTTCAGAGAGGATTCACACCCTGTTTATTTGTCTCTGGTAAAGGAGTTTTCTTTCTGTTTTTACAGTGTTGTCACGTTCCGTCACAAGTCTATGATCAATAGGCAAATGTTTTTAACTGAAATGAATAGAGAATAGTTGCTTGAAATCAAATGAAGAACAATGTCTGTCTCCCATCGCCTGCAGGTCCTTGTGCGCTCGCTGTGGAGTTTGACCGCCAGCAGCTTCTCGGACTCCGATTCGAGCAGCTATGTCCTGCAGCCGGCGGGGCGGCACCGGACTGTGGACTTGAAAGGTTTGTCCCGCTGCACCTCATAGAGCTCCATCCCGATACCAGCGTAGTCAGTCTGACCGGGCCGCACTGTGACGAGGCGCTTCCACAGTCAGCAGACAAAAGACTGTTGCTTAGACAGATGTGAGTCGATATAGAACCGAGCTGCAGTGACTCAGAGGGATCCTCACGAGTGACACGGCGCCATGAGCGTGGTGTGGCAGCGTGGTTGAAGGCACGATCGAGGCGTAACTTTTTGCTCTTTTACTGCTACTTCAAACTGCCACAGCGCTTCAAACGATGTTTTTACTGCCACTCTGGTCAATGTATAGAAAGTGATGACCATAAACATAAGTTTGATGCAGCACACCCCTTGTTTCTGCTTCGCATTATTTAAAATGGGCTTTAACTGGTACGTGATGCTGTCAAAGAGGTTTATCATTGTCTCGATCCAAATACAGCATGTCCTGCAGAAAGGACAACAGTGTTTTCTCATCCGTTTCCAGCCTCCATTGTCACTGACGAGGCTTTGGCTTCTGCTGCAGGCGGCGGCGTGAGGATCCTCTTCGAGACGCGAGCTCGGCTTGGCGAGATTTCCACCCGCCCAACAAGAGCTGCGTGCTGTACGTAGTCCGAAGTGGCGTGGTGGCTGGAAACAGCTACAAGAGGAAGTTGGTCCGCTACAGAAATGTAAGTTTGGGGAACGAGGCGTAGTGGTTTGTTTCTACCGATGTGAAACTTGCTGTACCCTCCCCACTTCTTTCTTTAAAGACCAGCAGCCACGGCTTCCAGGAGCTGGTTCTGGTGGAGAAACCCGACTGAGTGAGCAGTACTTCCGGCGCCATGCAGAAGTTGGTGGTGTTTGACCTCGGCCTGACCCTGTTGCCAGTCGGCGGGCAGGCCGAGGCCTCGCAGCGCTCATCGGCGCAGATCGTGAGTACTCGGGACGGATGATGGTTTCATTTGTTCGACTTTCTCTGTGTGCCTTACTTATTGACCTGAGACTAACGCTTTATCTGACAGCCAAGATTTGATTGGCTGGATCAGCCGTCCATGGGATCATTTTTAAAAGTATTACATTATTTCTGTGGGTTTCCAGCCATGTGACTTTAGAAAAGCTCTGCTGTTCAAACAGAAACCCTCTCCCACATTTAGACGTAAGGCTTAACACTCGACTGCAGGTGATCTGGCTTGAGCAGGGAATGTGTCTGACTTCGATCAGCAGTCTCTCCCATCAGCGAACCTGGTTGTTTACATTTCAGGGTCTCAACGCCGACTCGTCTCCACCATCTCAGGTCCATGGGGTCGGCAAGGTCAATACGCAATTGAACGAAGTATA
>BMAF01001046.1:0-16355 GCA_014132575.2 Gasterosteus nipponicus
GTATCATAATCTTAAGATCTTCATCAAAGCTTTGTGAAAGTGCATTTTCCAGCTGATCCAAGAGGCTTTAAAAAAAAGTTTATTTTATCTTCATAAAAAACATGTCTTTCAGATAATTCCCTTACATGTCATTTAGCTGACGCTTTTATCCAAAGTGACTTACAATTAGTGCGTTCAACCATAAGGATACAAACTCAGAAGAACAAGAAACAAGAAAGTGCAATTTCATTAAATAAGCCGATTTACAATTTGCTGTAGATAAGAGCCATTAGAGGTACAGTTTAAGTGCTTTAATTTGTTAGTGTTTTTAGTCGAGGTAGAGTCTGATCACAAAGTATTCGACAGCAACACTTCTGGCACACATGACTCACAGTACACAGTAACACATAGTAGAATCATCATGAAAATATATTCCTTGGACCCGAGCGCTGACAAACACTTGTATATATTTTTTAAATAGTCTTCACAGGAGAAGTGTGCATCTTCAGACCTTCATCAAACCCTCCTCCTCTCCTCCTCCTCCTCCTCTACAGCAGGAAACAACTGAGCTCCCTGATAAGAAGCTGTCACTCACTAAGCTGAATAAAAAGGGGAAAAGGGGGACACTATTACTAACATTTATCTCAGGTAGTTATTGTTCTTGTATTTAAAACCGGTTGGAAAAGGCCATATTTCAAACTATTAAAAAAAATAGAAAGTATTGTTTAGTTTAGTTAAGTATTATTGAAAGTTTCGTTTGCTTTTTAACCAGAGGGATCACAAAAATTGTCCTTAATAAATCTTGTTGGAGGATTTTCCGGATGAATTGTCGTTGTTGACGATCAACTCGGAGTCTTCTCCCTGCTCCATCTGTCTGGTCCCCGGTTCATCGTTGTTTGACCTCCTTCCTCTGAAGTTCCTCCAAATGTCTGTGAGAACATGGAAACAGCTTTGAGACGTTGATTCGTAGAACTTCAGAAGCTTCATGGTGAAGAATGTAGATATTGGACTATTACTTATAACTTATTTACATCGGAGCACAAGATGTGAGTCTGCAAATTAAGTTTTATGTTAGTTGTCATTCACCACCGACAACACAATGCTGAGTTTGGATCTCAACAAGATCCTCTGTTTGTAACTCACCTACGGAGCACAAGATGTGAGTCTGTGTATACATTTCACCACCGACAACACAATGCTGAGAAAAGTTTGTAACTCACCTACTACTTTATATTTCCTCAAAAGAACAACAGCAGCAACAACAACGAGGACACCGAGGACAGAACCAACAATCATCCAGACTTCCGTCTTCTTCTCAGCACCTGAAGGATCATCAGACAGAGACGATGAAGAGGAGCAGGTTTTCATTAAGACACACAAGTCCTGCTCAGATTATGTTGTGTTCAAAGACTCCGCGGAATAAGAGGAGACCAGAGTTTCATGAAGAATAATTCAAAAATACTTTACCAGGGTCTTCTGACGTTGGAGGGACATTTGTAGGATCACGACTCTTCGTCTGGTTCTTTGGGTCTTTAGCTTCTGTTGAAATGAATATAAGAATGTTCTCAGTAGCAGGATGGAATATATTTTAGTAACATGGATAAAAGTTAAAATGTGTGAAGAACACACATTTTAGTCACTTTAATCTCTCGTGTTCTTCTTAACATTCACTCTGATCATTTTGTGGAGACGCTTAGAAACACGTTAGGTTGATTGTGTCAGAATAAAACAACGCTTACTGATGGTGACGTTAATGACAAACCGGATGTGCAGCTTTGGGATAAAGACCACGTAGCGTCCAGAGTCCGACTCGTTTACCGAGCAGATCCTCAGCGTGACATTTCCTGAGGTCAGGTCTTCAGGGTCCAGACTGGTTCTGTCTCTGCACCGAGTCATCTGGTTCTCAAAATCATCCTTTCTGTCCCGATAGAGGTGGACGATGTTGTCCCTCCTGGGGAGGTCGTCTCTCCTCACTTCCACCGTCTGCTCGTCCAAGTGGAGTTTGGGATCCGAGTGACATCGGAGAGTGACGTTTTCACCTTTGGAAGCCCGGATTGACTCCAGACAAACGAGTTGTTGGTCTCCTGGAGGAAACACAAATTCACAAATCACACCGGGGAACGGCAGGAGAGAAGAGACACACACACACACACACACACACGCTCACTTTCACCTTTAACAATATGTGGCCGAAATAATGTGTACTTCTTTCACATGTTCACACTTCAGCTGATTATATATTGTTGGTAACACTGTTTTTTTGTCTCCAGCTGTTTGTTAATCGTTTCAACTTCATACGTCCACAGTGACCTGGAGTCATTGTCTGGTCTTCACTTTGACTCAAGTTTTAGTTGAATAATGAATTAATGCGGTGTTTTCATGTGTTAGATAACATGCAGAGGCTTCGGTGGGTTCATTGTGATATTGACATGTCACACGCATACGCCCCAACACACGCACGGACCCCAAAACACGCGCGGACCCCAAAACACGCACGCGCCCCAAAACACGCAAGCGCCCCAACCTCGACTTACACGCGTGTACCCCAAAACACGCAATCGCCCCAAAGCACGCAAGCGACCCAAAACACGACCCCAAAAGGACCCCAAAACAGCGGACCCCAACACACGCGCGCGCCCAAAACACGCAAGCGCCCCAACCTCGACTTACACGTACCCCAATACACGTAAGCACCCCAACACACGCGTGCAACCCAACAAACGCACGCGTCTCAACCTCGTCTTACATGCGCCCCAACACACGCATGCGCCCCAACACACGCCGCCCTTCGCGACCCCAAACACGCACCCCAACACACGCTGCAACCCAACACACAGCGCCCCAACCTTGACTTACACGCACCCCAACACGCAGCACCAACCAACTTACACGCAACCCAACACACACGCGCCCCAACCTTACTTACCCCAATACACGCGCCCAACACCCCAACACCAACCTCGTCTACGCCCCAACACACGCACGGACTTACACGCCCCAACAAAACACGCACGCGCCCAAACACGCAAGCGCCCCAACACCGAACACACGCAACCCCAACACACGCACGCCCCAAAACTTGCTGACCCCCAACACACGCCACACCAACACGCGCGCGCCCCAACACACGCAGCGCCCAAAACACGCAAGCCCCAACCTCACTTACACGCACCCCAACACACGGAGCACCCCAACACACCTGCAACTCCAACATGCGCAAGTCTTACGCGCCCCACACACGCATGCGCCCCAACACACACACGCGCCCCAACCTCAACGTACCCCAATACACGCAAGCACACCAACACACGCGTGCACCCCAACACACGCACGCCCCCCAACCTTGACTTACACGCACCCCAACACACGCACACGCCCCAACTTACACGCACCCCAACACACACGCGCCCCAACCTCAACTTACCCCAATACACGCAAGCACCCCAACCTCGACTTACACGTACCCCAATACACGCAAGCACCCCAACACACGACGCAACCTCAAACACACGCCTGGCGCGTCCCAACCTCGTCTTACATGCGCCCCAACACACACACGCGCCCCAACCTCAACGTACCCCAATACACGCAAGCACACCAACACACGCACGCGCCCCAACCTTGGCTTACCCGCACCCCAACCCACGCGCCCCAACCCACGCACGCGGCCCAACCTAGACTTACACGCACCCCAACACACGCGCGCACCCCAACACACGCACGCGCCCCAACACACGCACGCACGCGCCCCAACGCACGCACCCCAACCTTGACTTACACGCACCCCAACCCACGCACGCGCCCCAACACACGCACGCGCCCCAACACACGCACGCGCCCCAAACTCTGCTTACACGCACCCCAACGCACGCACCCCAACCTTGACTTACACGCACCCCAACCTAGACTTACACGCACCCCAACCTAGACTTACACGCACCCCAACACACGTACGCACCCCAACACACGTACGCAGCCCAACCTAGACGGACCGCACGCCCAACACACCCATCCCAACCTCAACTTAAATGTTTGATTTGAAATTAATCTAGGAGAATAACATGAACCTACCTGTGGAGAGGTCTGCCAACAGAAACAAACTCAGGAACATCAAAAAGTCGGTCACAGACATGATCCACTCAGAGGAGAGAAGAAAGTGGTATTGTGTAGGTGCTCCTTTTGCAATCTGAAGTTGAATCACTGAAATAAGCACTGCCTTTAATACTGGAGAAGGGCGGGGCGAAAAGTTGCTCGCCCGGCTACGCGGACACGGCCACATAGTCAACCTCTCGTCGGCTCTATGGCCACATAGTCAACCAATTCCCGGCTCTGCCCCATGCCACATCGGCTCTATGGCCACATAGTCAACCTCTCGTCGGCTCTATGGCCACATAGTCAACCTCTCGTCGGCTCTATGGCCGCATAGTCAACCTCTCGTCGGCTCTATGGCCACATAGTCAACCTCTCGTCGGCTCTGTGGCCACATTTTAGTTAATCAACCTTTTTTCGGCTCTATGGCCACATAGTCAACCTCTAAAAAAATCGGCTCTGTGGCCACATAGTCAACCTGTTCGTCGGCTCTGTGGTTGACATAGCCAACTTTCTCCCGTCGGCTCTCGGCTTACACGGGCGCAAGAGGTTCTTGCTCTCTCTTTCTCTCGTCCCAACACATTTCACTTCAGCCACAGACGCCTTACAGCCGCACAGACACGCGCCCCAACCTTGACTTACACGCACCCAAACACACGCACGCGCCCCAACCCACGCACGCGCCCCAAAACACGCACGCGCCCCAAAACACAACAGCAAACACACACAAATGTTTGATTTGAAGTTAATCTCGTAGAATAATGACATGAACCTACCTGTGGCGAAGTCCGCCAACAGAAAAAAACAAAGCATCACGAACATCATCCACTCGGTGCGGAGGACAAAGTAGTGCGCGAACGAGGGCAGTGGAGCTTGTGTGTCGCTCCGCCAAGAACAGACGCGCGTGTTGAGTATCAGTGTTCATCGCGTCGACTTATATGTGACAGCACTTCGATTACAAACCGAAGTAGTGCGCTAACAAGGGCAGTGGAGCTTCTACTGTGAGGACAATTTTTTCGCTAATAAACCTTTTTTTCATGACTAAGACGAGACTAAAACGATCTTAAAAAATAAAAACTACGACTAAATCTGTTCTAATACAAATACATCCTGGACTGGTCGCCATTCACACACCTACGGGCAATTTAACGTCGCCAATCAACCTGATCCCCTGAGCGGTGATCTTTCTTGCTCGGTGTGTCACATGTTTAGCTATTCCTCTGCCTCCCTTACGGATAATGGTACATGTAAGAAGTGTAGTATATTTGATGAATTGGAGGCGAGGCTTAGTGAGCTAGAAGCGCGGCTCCGCGCCGCGGAAGCTCCGTCGTTAGCCGCTGTAGCTAGCCAGCCCGCCCCCGTAGCCGGTGCGTCCGCTCCCGCTAGCCGTCCCCCGGCAACCCCCGAGCGGGCGGGAGGCCGGGTGACCGTCCGGAGTGAGCATGAGTCCGAGTGGAAGCACACGGGTTCACCACCAACCGCTTCGCGTTTCCAGCCGCTTCTCCCCACTCAGCGGTAGTGTCGTTACCTCCGACCCTCCTGCTTCGACGCTTGTGTCGAAATGTGAACCAGCGCGAGGAGAAGAAACGTATCGCTGCTCGGTTCGTTCGCTGCTGATCACGTGATCAGTGACGTCCGAAGCTGCGCCCCTGCGTCACGTGACCGCTTCGATTTGATTCAATGGGCCGGAAACAGGGTTCGGTCTTGTCTGCTTGATACACTCAAAGTCAGTGTTGTTGTAGTAGTAGTAGTTGTAGTAGTAGTACTACTACTAGTAGTAGTAGTTGTAGTAGTCGTAGCAAAGCGCAAATCTCCAATGGAACCTGTGGCAGAGAGAGGTCGCTCCGAGATGTGGCAGCTCTTCATTTTGATTTCCTCTAACACGGTTGGCAATAGGCAGGCAAAGTCTGTCATTTGTATCGTGTAATTATGGATGTTTATTTTTATTGTGGAGACCACCAGATATTTGGCTGAATCAAACATCCATCGGAGTGAAGACCCGCTAAAATATTGGGTCAAACACAAACACGTGTACCCACATCTATTTGTATTAACACGTAATCTTATGAGCATTCCTGCCTCATCGTGCCGCGTGAGCGCCTTTTTCTAAAGCTGGGAAACAGTATCTGAGAAACCGACTCAACCCCAATACTGTGGAGAAAGTGGTGTTTCTCAATAAAAATCAATAATAATTTCATGTCCCGTCCCATGTGTCCACAAGCACCTCAATACGAGTCCTGTTGAGAGGATAGCAGCTACCGATGAGCTAACATCAATAGAATGATCAATAATCACCAAGATAACTCCGAAAACAAATGAACAACAGGGCACCGGCTTATAAAGAGACTAATAACCAGAATATAAGTCTCACAATTGAAATTCCCTCATTAAGAGGAAAGAATTAAAAGGTTTCATTTTGAACACTGGACCGTTTGCAGAGACCATCACAGCATATTCACCAAGTAATCACAGGAAACTGCTCCTTAAAGTACAACAGTTTATTAACTTCCAACAGAGACACAACAAATACAGGCAGAAGTAAAAAGATAAATAAAAGTGGGGGAAAAAAACATCACACGTAAATAAAAAGGGGACACGATCACATTCATCTTAACTGGTTACTTATGAGCTTAAAAAGGTTAATATATTTTAAAACTATACAAAAATAAAAAAGGGAGCTTAGATTTGGTATAGCACAGCTTCACGGGACAGATCTTATGTTTAGAGTCCACCTTTAAAGCTACTGTGTTGGTCTCAACTCATATCAAGTTACTTAGTTTAACTCGACTGTTTCTCTTTGGATCTGACGTGTTTTGTTGAAGACGACCTGCAGAGTCACGTCTTTGTGTGTGGAAGTCGTTGGTTGCTTTATTTATTTATCATAGACTTTATTGCCCCGTGCATCCACACTGCTGCTTTTCATCAAGGACACATTTGTCCCGTATTTTCCTCCCCCTCGTTTGTGGAGATCTCCCTCCAGGAGATATTATAGTTTGGGGACATTGGAAGACAAAGTGACAGAATTTAGTTTTTCTAATCAAACAGAGGAATACAATCATCATTAATAAACCTCGGAGGATTTTCCGGATTTGGTGGTTGTTGTTGTTGTTGTTGTTGTTGACCATCAACTCGATGGAAGCTTCTTCGGCTGCGAGAGCGTCTTGTCCCAGCTCCCTCGGCCCCGTCACCACGGTTACCGGTTCATCGTTGTTTGGCCTGTCTGTGAGAACATGGAAACAGCTTTGAGACGTTGATTCGTAGAACTTCAGAAGGTTCATGGTGAAGAATGTAGATGTAGATATTGGACTTCAGCAGTCTGGAGGCTTTTTGTTGATAAACGGTTTCATTATTTATATGTTTGCGTTGGAGAAAAACTGTAGTACAGGAATTAATTCATGGAACATTTCCACAAAATAGTCTGAAATGTGTCTGATACATAAATAAGTAATATGTTCTTTAAGAGCAAATTAATGACCTTATTTCACTTCCTGTTTAATATATTTATGTTTGTTGTCATTTACTTAATAAAAGAGTTATTGATGAGTAAGTGCTGTAACGCAGTATTCTATACTTTTAAAGCGGTACGCTGGAGAAGGTTCTGTGACGTCTGCTCAGGTTTGGATCTCAACAAGATCCTCTGTGTTTATCGCTTTATAACGTACATTAATAACTTATTTACATCGGAGCACAAGATGTGAGTCTGTGTGCAGTTTGTACATTTCACCACCGACAACACAATGCTGAGAGAAGTTTGTAACTCACCAACCACCTTGTATTTCCTCACAAGAACAACAACGACAACAACAACAACGAGGACACCGAGGACAGAACCAACAATCATCCAGACATCCGTCTTCTTCTCAGCACCTGAAGGATCATCAGACAGAGACGATGAAGAGGAGCAGGTTTTCATTAAGACACACAAGTCCTGCTCAGATTATGTTGTGTTCAAAGACTCCGCGGAATAAGAGGAGACCAGAGTTTCATGAAGAATAATTCAAAAATACTTTACCAGGGTCGTCTGACGTTGGAGGGACATTTGTAGGATCACGACTCTTCGTCTGGTTCTTTGGGACTGTTGAATATAAATAAATAAATAAATACATATAAGAATGTTCAACGTATTCTAGAAATGTCTCTTGCAACATCACACATAATGTGTCAACCTGTTAAATCAACATTATTGATCACGTTATTTATAAATGTTATATATGTATCAAACGTGGAAGCTCACCAACAGAGAGGTTTGCGTAGCAGAAGGATTTCATCTTCACATTAAAACATTTGTACGATCCAGAGTCGGACAGCTTCACCGGGAAGATGAGCAGCGACATGTTTCCTCTCTTCAGCCCCACCGGGTCTGTCTCTGTACCGCGTCATCTGGTTCTCAAAATCGCCCCTCTGGTCGTCTTCAACTGGCTTCTTATCCCGATAAACGAAGACCCATTTCTCGAGGCCGCCCTCTTCCAGTCGAGTTTGTGACCCTCCGCGTTGACTTCACCGGGATACAGGTGACATGGCAGCGTGACGTTGTCTCCTTCCACCGCCTCGATCAGCGGGATCGGGCACACGGCCGGGAGGCTCCTGAGGGACGCAGGAACACGGCATTTAGCTTTAAAACGACACGCTCCTGTTCTCATCTGTACTTTGCCTCATATGAACGAATAGTCATTATATATTGTGATGAATTAACAATGCAGCCATTATTGCCACTTGTGGGTTTTGCTACTGGAGTCATTGTCTGGTCTTCACTTTGCAGGAGACAATAAAGACGTTTTCACACAATCACAGAAAGAGCTGTCACACTACAGCTCAATTACATCTATAATCCCCTGAATACGTCAATGAGGCTCTTGAGCACTCCAAAACACGCACACGCCCCAAAACACGCAATCGCCCCAAAACACGCACGGACCCCAAAACACGCAATCGCCCCAAAACACGCACGGACCCCAAAACACGCACGGACCCCAAAACACGCACGGACCCCAAAACACGCAATCGCCCTAACACACGCGCGCGCCCCAAAACACGCGCGGGCCCCAAAACACGCAATCGCCCCAAAACACGCGCGCGCCCCAAAACACGCGCGCCCCAAAACACGCAATCGCCCCAAAACACGCAAAACACGCCCCAAAAACACGCCCCAAAACACGGACCCCAAAACACGCACGGACCTTAAAACACGCAATCGCCCCAACACACGCACGGACCCCAAAACACGCATGCGCCCCAAAACACGCAATCGCCCCAAAACACGCACGGACCCCAAAACACGCACGGACCCCAAAACACGCAATCGCCCCAAAACACGCAATCGCCCCAACACACCTGTGAGGAAGTCCGCCAACAGAAACAAACTCAGGACACGTGAAAGCATCACGAACATCATCCACTCGGTGCGGAGGACAAAGTAGTGCGCGAACGAGGGCAGTGGAGCTTGTGTGTCGCTCCGCCAAGAACAGACGCGCGTGTTGAGTATCAGTGTTCATCGCGTCGCGTTAATATGTGAAAGCACTTCGATTACAAACCGAAGTAGTGGTTAGAGAAGGTGTGCTGGGAAGCACAAGGTTCGTGGTTCAATTCCAGGCTGCCCCATGTCACATGTCGAAGTGTCCCTGAGCAAGACATCTAACCTCTAATTGCTCCCCGGGCAAAAATGTAAAGTAGAGCGCTAACAAGGGCAGTGGAGCTTCTACTGTGAGGACAATTTTTTCGTTAATAAACCTTTTTTTCATGACTAAGACGAGACTAAAACGATCTTAAAAAATAAAAACTACGACTAAATCTGTTCTAATACAAATACATCCTGGACTGGTCGCCAAACACACCTACGGGCAATTTAACGTCACAATCAACCTGATCCCCTGAGCGGTGATCTTTCTTGCTCGGTGTGTCACATGTTTAGCTATTCCTCTGCCTCCCTTACGGATAATGGTACATGTAAGAAGTGTAGTATATTTGATGAATTGGAGGCGAGGCTTAGTGAGCTAGAAGCGCGGCTCCGCGCCGCGGAAGCTCCGTCGTTAGCCGCTGTAGCTAGCCAGCCCGCCCCCGTAGCCGGTGCGTCCGCTCCCGCTAGCCGTCCCCCGGCAACCCCCGAGCGGGCGGGAGGCCGGGTGACCGTCCGGAGTGAGCATGAGTCCGAGTGGAAGCACACGGGTTCACCACCAACCGCTTCGCGTTTCCAGCCGCTTCTCCCCACTCAGCGGTAGTGTCGTTACCTCCGACCCTCCTGCTTCGACGCTTGTGTCGAAATGTGAACCAGCGCGAGGAGAAGAAACGTCTCGCTGCTCGGTTCGTTCGCTGCTGATCACGTGATCAGTGACGTCCGAAGCTGCGCCCCCTGCGTCACGTGACCGCTTCGATTTGATTCAATGGGCTGGAAACAGGGTTCGGGCTTGTCTGCTTGATACAGTCAAAGTCAGTGTTGTAGTAGTAGTAGTACTTGTAGTAGTAGTACTAGTAGTAGTCGTAGCAAAGCGCAAATTTCCAATGGAACCTGTGGCAGAGAGAGGTCGCTCCGAGATGTGGCAGCTCTTCATTTTGATTTCCTCTAACACGGTTGGCAATAGGCAGGCAAAGTCTGTCATTTGTATCGTGTAATTATGGATGTTTATTTTTATTGTGGAGACCACCAGATATTTGGCTGAATCAAACATCCATCGGAGTGAAGACCCGCTAAAATATTGGGTCAAACACAAACACGTGTACCCACATCTATTTGTATTAACACGTAATCTTATGAGCATTCCTGCCTCATCGTGCCGCGTGAGCGCCTTTTTTCTAAAGCTTTCCTTTCCTTATTCAAAACTACTAATAACACAGTGAGACACACAAAACAAGTCTTGCATTAAAAGTCTTACGTAAACATAAAGAGGATACGAGCCAAATGAGTAAAAGTTCTCATTGTGCTAAGAACTGTTCCCTGTCAAGTGTTTCAATATAAGTATTAGTGTAATATTTCTGGATTCATGTGCTGCTGTATTTTAATATCTAGAATAATGCATTTTTATGGTCCGTTACGGTGGAAATGAAATTGGCATCAATGCATCATAATCTTAAGATCTTCATCAAAGCTTTGTGAAAGTGCATTTTCCAGCTGATCCAAGAGGCTTTAAAAAAAAGTTTATTTTATCTTCATAAAAAACATGTCTTTCAGATAATTCCCTTACATGTCATTTAGCTGACGTTTTTATCCAAAGTGACTTACAATTAGTGCGTTCAACCATAAGGATACAAACTCAGAAGAACAAGAAACAAGAAAGCGCAATTTCATTAAATAAGCCGATTTACAATTTGCTGTAGATAAGAGCCATTAGAGGTACAGTTTAAGTGCTTTAATTTGTTAGTGTTTTTAGTCGAGGTGGAGTCTGATCACAAAGTATTCGACATCAACACTTCTGGCACACATGACTCACAGTACACAGTAACACATAGTAGAATCATCATGAAAATATATTCCTTGGACCTGAGCGCTGACAAACACTTGTATATTTTTTAAATAGTCTTCACAGGAGAAGTGTGCATCTTCAGACCTTCATCCTCCTCCTCCTCCTCCTCCTCCTCCTCCTCCTCCTCCTCCTCCTCTACAGCAGGAAACAACTGAGCTCCCTGATAAGAGGCTGTCACTCACTAAGCTGAATAAAAAGGGGGAAAAGGGGGACACTATTACTAACATTTATCTCAGGTAGTTACTGTTCTTGTATTTAAAACCGGTTGGAAAAGGCCATATTTCAAACTATTAAAAAAATAGAAAGTATTGTTTAGATTAGTTAAGTATTATTGGAAGTTTTGTTTGCTTTTTAACCAGAGGGATCACAAAAATTGTCCTTAATAAATCTTGTTGGAGGATTTTCCGGATGAATTGTCGTTGCTGACGATCAACTCGGAGTCTTCTCCCTGCTCCATCTGTCTGGTCCCCGGTACATCGTTGTTTGGCCTCCTTCCTCTGAAGTTCCTCCAAATGTCTGTGAGAACATGGAAACAGCTTTGAGACGTTGATTCGTAGAACTTCAGAAGGTTCATGGTGAAGAATGTAGATGTAGATATTGGACTTCAGCAGTCTGGAGGCTTTTTGTTGATAAACGGTTTCATTATTTATATGTTTGCGTTGGAGAAAAACTGTAGTACAGGAATTAATTCATGGAACATTTCCACAAAATAGTCTGAAATGTGTCTGATACATAAATAAGTAATATGTTCTTTAAGAGCAAATTAATGACCTTATTTCACTTCCTGTTTAATATATCTATGTTAGTTGTCATTTACTTAATAAAGGAGTTATTGATGAGTAAGTGCTGTAATCGCAGTATTCTATACTTTTAAAGCGGTACGCTGGAGAAGGTTCTGTGACGTCTGCTCAGGTTTGGATCTCAACAAGATCCTCTGTGTTTATCGCTTTATAACGTACATTAATAACTTATTTACATCGGAGCACAAGATGTGAGTCTGTGTGCAGTTTGTACATTTCACCACCGACAACACAATGCTGAGAGAAGTTTGTAACTCACCAACCACCTTGTATTTCCTCACAAGAACAACAACGACAACAACAACAACGAGGACACCGAGGACAGAACCAACAATCCAGACTTCCGTCTTCTTCTCAGCACCTGAAGGATCATCAGACAGACGATGAAGAGGAGCAGGTTTTCATTAAGACACACAAGTCCTGCTCAGATTATGTTGTGTTCAAAGACTCCGCGGAATAAGAGGAGACCAGAGTTTCATGAAGAATAATTCAAAAATACTTTACCAGGGTCGTCCGACGTTGGAGGGACATTTGTAGTGGAATCACGACTCTTTGTTTGGTCCTTTGGGACTGTTGGATATAAATAAATAAATAGATACATATAAGAATGTTCAACGTATTCTAGAAATGTCTCTTGCAACATCACACATAATGTGTCAACCTGTTAAATCAACATTATTGATCACGTTATTTATAAATGTTATATATGTAACAAACGTGGAAGCTCACCAACAGAGAGGTTTGCGTAGCAGAAGGATTTCATCTTCGCATTAAAACATTTGTACGATCCAGAGTCGGACAGCTTCACCGGGAAGATGAGCAGCGACATGTTTCCTCTCTTCAGCCCCACCGGGTCGACGTGCGTCCGGTTCTTGCACTCGTCCCTCTGGTCGTCTTCAACTGGCTTCTTATCCCGATAAACGAAGACCCATTTCTCGAGGCCGTCCCTCTTCCAGTCGAACGTGTGACCCTCCGCGTTGACCTCGGGATACAGGTGACATGGCAGCGTGACGTCGTCTCCTTCCACCGCCTCGATCAGCGGGATCGGGCACACGGCCGGGGAGGCTCCTGAGGGACGCAGGAACACGGCATTTAGCTTAAAACGGACACGCTCCTGTTCTCATCTCACTTTGCCTCATATGAACGAATAGTCATATTAATTGTGATGAATTAACAATGCAGCCATTATTGCCACTTGTTGTGGGTTTTGCTACCTGCAGGAGACAATAAAGACGTCTTCACACAATCACAAAAAGAGCTGTCACACTACAGCTCAATTACATCTATAATCCCCTGAATACGTCAATGAGGCTCTTGAGCACTTGTTGTTTGTTGAAACGCAGATGTTGACTTAACTTTTTGTGCTGAACAGGTGAAATATCTTCACCTGTTCACGTTATTGAGACGTTTTCAAACGCGTCAAAACTCGAGTTGAGAAAGTTTAAATACAGCGAGCAGCACGAAAGGTTAGCCTAGCACAACATGCTAACACGCAGCGCTGCGTTACATTACTGTTTACATGCGGAAGTCTCCTGAAAGAAACACCGGGGTTTTCATGTACGTGTTTCATACTAAATCCACGAGATTAAACTTACCGACAGCGGCGTGAAGAACCACGAGGACAGTCATCATTGTCACGATCATATTTAAGGCCGTTCGGCTTCCCGGAAACAACAAATGTGCCGGCGCTCTCGCTGCTCTGTTTTCACGTTTTCAATTTCCCGCGTAGTGCGAGTCCAGCGAGTCAATACGTCATCAAAGTCTCCCCTTCCGGTTCTCTCTGGGAGCCAAACACCGAGTGACCGGGGGCCCCCCCGCTCCCCGAGACCCGGGCCGGGTGACCGGGCCCCGCCTGGGGGACAGCAGGCACCGGGAGACGGAGCCGGTTGGACTTTAATGTCCGTTTTAGAGTTTAATGAGAGCTTTTGTGAAGGGAGGCTGGTGCTTGAAAACACTTCCACGTTTGTCCACAAGGAGACAAGATTAAAGTCCCTTAATAACTTCAATGAAATAATTAGTTGGAATGCTTTAAGCATTCCAAGTATTGTTCTTCTAATCTTTATTCCGACTTATTTTTCCTCTATTTCTTCCGCCGCACCTTTCAACTCCTTCATACTTTCAGCTATTAAAACCATTCAAATATTAAAATGTTCAGCTTCTTTCTGGCTTGGGGGCTATGACTTTTCAGCTTTCTACCTCTTAAGCTTGAATTTATATAAATCAATAATCGTTAATATTTTAACATGGTTTTCAAATGGAGTTTGCTTTTCAAATCCTCCTTAAACTTCTTCAACTTCTTCAACTTTCAGATATTTCAGCTCCGCCAATCTTTCAGCTACATACACCATTTAAACTTTCAAATGTTGACACAGGTCTCAACTATTTTATGAAAAAAACTGCTTGTGAAAAACTATTGTACTTCTTTCATAATCACTGATTATGTTTCACTAGTTCTTCGCTCCGTTTCTGACTTTTACATGAGTGTGTATTGCGTCTGCTAGAGGGGAGAGCTCGAGGGCTAGAGGGTGAAGCAGCGCAGAAATCTGGTTAAAAAAGTATGGAACTTCTGTCCTTGCAGCCAAAGTATACACTCTAGAGGCTTCATTTCTTCAGATTAATGAGGGCATGGTTGTGCTGATTGGATTAATGCGTTCATGGAATCCCAGAGTTTTTTAGTTTTGGCGCAAGGAGTGTTAGAGTGACACAACCTCTGCCAAAAGCCCCATAGGCTCCAATACAAATCTGCCGACATATTTCTCACAAAAATCCACAAGGTACACGTTCTGTCAACGGCCATAGGAGCCGTATTTATTACCGGACAGACATAAAAAGCACATCCACGCGTTCGGTAGAGTCTTGGGTCTCATACAAACGCCGTATTTTTTAGATAGCTGTTATAGTTTTGCGCTGGTTCTCATTTGTTTGAGGTGTGGATTCTGTGTAACTCGCTGTCCTGTGTCTGCCCTTGTGCAGCCGCACAGGTGCGGCGTTGTCGTGGTTACTCGCTCACACGCTGCAGGATCTGTCTGTGGCTCACAGCTGCTCCTATGAGCTGATTAGTGGAGTCACATGACGCAGCTATGCTTTCTGTCAACAGACCAATATGATAAAGACACTCGCCCCCCCCCCTCCACCCTGACCTCTTCTCACTGTTAATCACTCAGTCAGTCAGTATGTCTGTCTATTTCTCCTCCTCTCTCCTCCCTCTATCTCTTCCTCACCACCCCTCCCTTCCTCACCCTCTCACCCTCCCTCCCTCTATCTACACCCCCACCCCACCCAATCCAATAATTTCCAAAATAAAAGCCCCATGGAGGAATTTTTACTGTAATGTTTGTGATGAGGCCTATTAATTAAAAACTTCTTATTTTGAATAACAAACATTCTGTCTCCCACTACGAATATTACTCGTACTTCTAGTACTACAACTGATACTTCTACTACCATACTACTAGTATTTCTACTGCTATTAATACTACAACTACTACTAATGTTATTACAAATACTACTATGGCTAATAGTATTACAGCTGTTTCTACTGCTATTGATACTAAACCTACTATTACTGCTTATACTGCTAGTACTACTAATACCACAATTATAACTAATACTACTACTAATATTACTACAAACAATTTTAAACAAATTTAAGCTCCTGCAACTTCTGTTTTTAGAAAATCTATTGAAATTCAGCTTCCCCACTTCCTGTATTTTCAGCAGTTCTTTAAAATAATTTCAGCTATTCTTATGCCTCTATCAACAGCAATTTTTTAATATTCATTTCTGTATTTTTTGCAATATTTCAAATTTATTTCAGCTGTTTTCATTTCTGCTTTTTCAGCAAATCTATTGAAATTCCTTTCAGCTTCTCCCATTTCTGTATTTTCAGCAATTTCAAATTCATTTCAGCTTTTCAGCAAATGTATTCAAATTCCCTTCAACTTTCTGTATTTTCAGCTATTTTTAAATATTCAGTGCAGCTTTCAGCTTTTTGCATTCCAACGCATTTTCAGCAGGAAATGCCTTTTCTAGT
>BMAF01001048.1:0-27515 GCA_014132575.2 Gasterosteus nipponicus
GATCCCACAGTAGGAGGTGTGGTAGTAGAACAAACACGGCAGTGAGATCTATGTCCCATCTCTCCGGTTTTCAACATGATTTAAAGAAGACTTTTCAGCAACAGCCGCAGCTGCCAAGATAGTTGGGATTCATCGATGAAGAGAATGAAAGGATTTGAAAGCAGAGTGGAGCAAATCGCGACGAGAGGCTTCACAGCATAAACATGTCGCAGTGTGTGCGTGTGTTCCAGTGCGGCTTGTATGAGGCCAGGCGCCGGGCGCTCTCTTTCCCGTCAGCACGCAGAGACACTTTGCATGCTGGCAGTGATTACAGTGACGCCAGGTTTGCCGACTCGCTTCTCTGATACAACAAAGATATTCAGGGTCAAATGAGCTTTACAGTGACTGCAGAAGTACATTCTTACTATCACGAAGAATTATTTAAAATACTTCTAATGAAGATGATGCAGGGGACTAAATCGACATAAATGGAAACCTATTCTCTAATGTAATGTCGTAGCGACCAAATTAATCCCCGGATTGCTGGAGTTCCCCATCCCCCAAAGCAGGCTATCCCGACTGGAGCAGCAGATCAGGCGTCAGTGTCAGAAATAACATACCCGTATCAACGTGTCCGGCTCCTCAGGCAGTGTCGCGGATGATACTGTTAGGAATGTTAGCGGTTGACGGTTCAGGTTTACCTGAATGTACAAATAGAATATTCTGTTGTCACAGCTGAAAACACATTAGCCAGTGTAGAGCAGTCATGAATGCTGATACGTCCAGCCGCTATTCGGTTAGAATGATTCTGTGGCTTCGTTAGCGTGCACCCGGCGTTCTATCACTCGTTACAGCAATATCAATGAATACAATGACAAAGCCTTCAACCTCACTGTTCCAGGGGCTCATGCTGACAGATGCCTTCCACCAGCCGGGCCCGTGAAATGAAGATAGCTCGGTCTAATTCTAAAGAGATTGACGCACTACTACGTTGGCGCTTACTCAGTGCCATAAAACCACGCGATCATTTGTGATCGACGTTGACTGTATCAACTACCAACGCGGTCTCATGCCACGACGCCTTCTTTTTACGTGAATATCAACATGGCGATTTATAAAGACATAAAAATCCCTGATATGACCAAACGGCAGTGTTAGAAATACTGTCACAGTTACATCTTCCAGGCCAGAGTGTGCAAGTGTGCATAAAACATGAGCGTGAGTAGTCATCCAGCACGCATGTGACCAGGCAACACATGCGCGCGCCTGTGCCTCACTAACCACGCCTCGTCTCATGATCACCTTCTGAGTTAAACATAAAGTGGGTTCAACACTGGCAGGAGAAGCAAATTACGTGCCTTGCAGACAACATTTCGACAGACAAACAGCGTGCGTGCAGTGCGTGTGCAGTAAACTTACAAAACCAGCCTGCACGAAAGAATCTATCCAAATGAACATGCTCTAAGGCTCATTTACATGAGTAACTATCGTTTTTGGATAAATATCATTTAAACACGGGCGGGTTGAAATATTTAGCGGAAGCGCATATGTTACCGTGATATAACGCAATATGATGAGTTCTGCTGACAGCCATAAATGTGTTTAAAATAAATGCGGTTGTCCAGGCTCGTTTAACTAGTCAGTTACCCGCACTGCACAAGGCCATGCAGCCTGTGATGACAAGCCTGCTCACGCCAAAGCAATGCAGCAGAATGAACACACACACACACACACACACACACCAAGACAAAGCACAAAGCACAGAATAGGGAGCCAGGTCACTTGTAAAGGCTGGCTTGTGAGCCATTCTAGCTTGGGGGCAATTACATCACAACATGTTTGCCGCCAGAGCCAGGCAGCCACTGTCTCTAAGAGCGCAGCAGCAGTACAGCAGCTACATCGCTCAGCCTGTTGCTGCATGCCTGACTTATTCCAGCAAAATTACATAGGTGCTGGCTGCGTTTCAGGTTTTCCGAAATACCTGCCAAACGCCAGATATTTTTCGTGCCGGAAGAACAGTCATCGGCACGACAGACATTACAGGCCGACGTTAGCTACGACATGAATTACCAACACAGAATACAGAGCCAGTGTGGTAAAGGACGCCGCTGCCAACAATACCCAATGCCTGAGAACGATCCGCCTGCAGCCAGTCCTGATCAGAACGAGCCATGCTCACCAGCAGCTTAGTTGGTTTTGAACAAATTACGGAGCGGACAGGCGCTTGTCACCGTGCCGGCAAGACCATTTAAAGCAACAACCAAAAACCTTGGGATGGGCCTGTCGTTAGTAAAATACGGTGCCGAGCTAGTTTGTTGTCTGACAGCTGCGCCCTTCACGTAAACAGTTATCACCGCCAAATACCTGCGCAGTGATCAGCAAGCCATGCCTGACCGACGCAGACACCTTTCGCATCAGAGGTACTCATTTGAATGACGTGATGCTGGCATATGGCTGCTGATCAAGCGATGGGAAGTGCTAATACGATCTAAATCATAGAGGTTGGCTGATCATTTGATACGAAAGCAAAGCAGCGAGATGCGCCGGTGTCAAAGATAGTCGAGGTGGTAATGTCAGATGGCAAGCGATCCGTTCATTTGCCTGTGTAAACCGAGAACGGCAGAGAACAGCTGTTGTGCGTTGTTTTCTTGGCGTCACCCAGAGAAAACGGCACGCACGTTTCACCGTGCCGTACCAGGCAAAAATAACACCATCAGTCGCTTCATTAACTCCGTAGATGGACCTGCGCCACACCTGGTTGCTTCCACCGCCATCCGTGAGTGCCAGCTGGAGGTCGACGATGCCAGCGAGTCGCCGCGCTGAACGCCTTCAGCACTGATTTCTTCTAAAGGTTTTTTTGCGAACCATGACAGGTAGCGAGAGAACATCCAACACAGAAAGCATTTGTTTTTCAACGATCAAAATGCACTTCAGAGTTGTATTCAATATCTCTCGCCCTACAGTCCAGTCAGTCATAGTAGCGCGCAGGCTCATTACAGCGGGACCGGTTTCTCTCCGTGCCGTGTCGGACTGTCAGCCGCCTGTCAGCTTAGCTTTCAGACATTTAAGGGAAGACAGAATCAAAGATGTTTTATCTTTTCATGGTGACATAGTTGATGAGTGAATTGTTAACACACTTCATTGATTAAAGTTAAACACACGCCAAAGCTGCACTGAAACAATATTGATACCAAACATTCAATAAGTCGTGAAGATCTTTCAACGAATATAGTGGGCACTAAACACTAAAGACTAGCAGACTGTGTTTATTCTTACCGATACGATTAACGATTGTACGTCATTATTTTGTGAAAGAAAATAGTGACCTTTAAAGCAGACAATGCTGTATTTACTACCATCGAGCGATGACAAGACAGAGGATTACTTGTCTCCAGTTCATGATTTAACATCACGCATGTTTCAGAGGACATTTGGGCTTACAACACCATTGAGACATTGAAAGTCACACTGGTGACATCTGATGGTAGTTTCTCAACATGAACGCAAAGATTGACTCAAGTGCTGTGCCTCTATTCAAACTAACAACCGGTGACTTAAACTCCCCTGGTTTCAACAGCACTCTCCACTACCGCCTGTCAACAAATAAACAGTGAGTTGGACAGTGACAGGGTGCTCGCCTTCTCCAGCATGCATGGAAGCCAGCAGTCACGAGTCGGGGTGAGTCATGCTGCAGAGCATGCTGGGATAAAACAGAACAGCATCCGCCCCACAGCTCTCACAGCCATTGGCGGTGGGCTATACGTAGCGAGGGCGCCAGTGAGAGAGAAGAAGTGAATTGGGTCACCAGCAGAGTCTGGCTGGTGACGTTAAGGATCGTTACTGTTCCCGGCTGCAATGCTCTTGACGCAGCCATTTACTGCTGTTCCAGACGTTGTGTTGTTACGCGGCGGTGCTGCAGCCATTATGTTTGGCTCAGAGTCTGATTCACGTCTTCACCGGAGCAGTTCACAGTGTCAAGATCTTCACAATCGAAAATCTCATAACAGCACGACAGCTGTCTTTGAAAAGGCGTGAACCGTTGTGTGCTTCTCCTGTTCCTCTCCGCCTCATCATGGGCAGAACTTTCCACGCTGAAGTACCAAACAGCGTTTTAGTGATTATGAACCGAAGGAGTCTATGAGAAAGAGAGAAAGCTTCGAAGAAGCTGCCAATGCCAGTCGAGCTCAGAACACGCACCGCTCACAGTAACATTAGCTCAGCATCGCTGCAGTTAAACAAACACCAGGCCAACGACGCCCACCAGACGATCTCACGCTGTTCGCAGGGTGTTCAATTACTCATAAGATACGCAAAGCTGGTATGGTTCACCATCCTCCGCCTTGACACCACCGGTGCCATCACCTAATGACTTGAAATCTGGCTCGTAACAGCAGATACCACGCCTCCGCGCACAGCTGAGTGTATCAAGGTCGTTGAACGAGCCTCTGAGCGCCATGAGCCAGCAGCCAGCCTGACATGACCAGGGGGCACTAACAATGTACGCTCAGAGTGTCGATGGGTGCTCGCTGAGCATCAAGATGTGACGTCAGCAGTCGCATAGCAATGATCACTATGTACAGGTGCCTGTTTGAGGTGCTAGTCACTTAAACACTGGGGATTGGCTGGCAACACCAATACTATTGTCATGCGCATGAAAAGCGAAAGACGGCCGCGGTGCCGCGATCTTTGCTTTACTACTTACTACGAACAAGCCGGACTTTGCTTGTACTACAGTCTGCGTAGTTTAACAGCTGATGCCTACGGTGGCTTCGCAGCACACATAATAAATCGCGCCAACGGCAGTTTATTCTCGCAGCCAAAAAGCCTTATAGCGTTGAAGTGAAGATCGTGGGTCGGGTATTCAAATGAAAATATCATACGCATGGGATTGACCAATCTTATGTTAAACGCAAATATGCCCATCACGCAATCAGCCTCCATGAAACAGCCAGGCACACATTCGGCACAAATCACAAGGTGTTTACTTTCAGTACTACTACGGCCAGCGCCTACAGCACCCAGTGGCTCTTCATGACTGCCATATGGGCTCTCCAGCGAGTACCAACTCTTCATGGAACACATACTTCAGATTCTTTTCAGATTACCATTGCTCACCAAGCATGTTTTAAAACAAACACTGTGCTTATGTGGGTCAATTTCTTTGTGGCCGTGACTACGGAGCATTAGTCTTCTCCCGGCAGATGTCATGCACCTTGCTGCATCACCGTGGAGCCGGCTGAACCACATGACCTCACCCGTGAGAGTCACTCGCCACAGGTCCATATCTCTGACATGAAGGAGATTTGAGGTCTCCAATTTTCTAGTGGCTCTGTCGACGACTCACAGCGACATGAGACGTTGAAAATCATGACGTTTAATAGTACAGAGACACATAATGTTATATTGCTCCACTTTTTTATCTCCATATTCGTGAAGTCATTATTTATTGTCCATCTTAACAAAGACGTTTGCTATTCTGGCGGGATGCTGGGAGACCTGCCTTCTTTGATGGGGAAGAACACAGTGACATTTCTACTTCTCTGTGGACCCTTTCTAGCTGTTAGATGTTAAAACTATAAAATTCCTTGTTGATACTGTCCCAGTGGAGAAAACATGAATATTCTCTTGTATAAGATTATTAGTCACGCAGCAGCTTACATGTACAGTATCTACAGCAAAAGAAGCAAAGAAGAGACATAATAAAGTTAGATAAAACATAATAAAACGACACTGGCATTTTTTATTTCCTTCCAGTGGAAATAAAATGATATCGTAACGCCTTGGATGTATTTCAGTGGAGATAACATGAGGAAGCGCTAACATCTGTAGTTTTGTTACAGATCCGTATATTAAATAGCCAAGACAAACACACTTAGCTGAGGGTACATTGTATAATTATGAGACCTGTCCAGATTAGTTCCGCATTCCTCCTCTGAACTGATCATTAAACAAAGTCTTAATTAATTGGTGGGGTATATTCAATTATGGTTAACAGTCAAATCATATTTGGAAAACTTTACCACACACAGGATATCTACATGAACAGTGAAATTACTTTTCTAAATCATCTTTAAATAATGTTAGAATATAACATTAAAGTAAGGTTCCAATGTGCATAGTTCACCAGCACAACGCTATTTCAAGTTTTAGTTAATTTAGTTTATAGTTTAGTTAATCCTGCAGATCACTATAATGCTGCTGACATTGTTCAAACCATTCTCTGTGTGCTGAGGTCTTTATTAAGAGATTGACCCCAACTCAACTAAACAGTGTGCATGTGGCTTATGAAACACCCCGTAAAAAAGCCAAACACATCTTTAAAACAGATTCCTCTATTAAAACTTGTTTAAAACAACTGCTTCACATTCCTTTCCGAGTCCATGAAATAGAAGCACAGATCATGGTCTATTTGGTTTTGCACGGTTAAAAGAAGTAAATCATTAAGCAGCCGGCGTGCATGACCTGCTGAATGGGCCTGTTTCTTAAATAGCCTGCACACTGTTTAGTTGAGTTAGGGTCTTAATCTCTTAATAAAGACCTCAGCACACAGAGGGAGATGGTTTGAACAATGTCAGCAGCATTATGGTGATCTGCAGGATTAACTAAACTATAAACTAAATTAACTAAAACTTGAAATAGCGTTGTGCTGGTGAACTATGCATTGGAACCTTACTTTAATGTTATATTCTAACATTATTTAAAGATGATTTAGAAAAGTAATTTCACTGTTCATGTAGATATCCTGTGTGTGGTAAAGTTTTCCAAATATGATTTGACTGTTAACCATAATTGAATATACCCCACCAATTAATTAAGACTTTGTTTAATGATCAGTTCCAGGAGGAATTACGGAACTAATCTGGACAGGTCTCATAATTATACAATGTACCCTCAGCTAAGTGTGTTGTCTTGTCCTATTTAGCATATAACGGATCTGTAGCTAAAACTACAGATATTGGCGCTTCCTCATGTTATCTCCACTGAAATACATCCAAGACGTTACGATATCATTTTTATTTCCACTGGAAGGGAAATAAAAATGCCAGTGTGCGTTTTATTATGTTTTATCTAACTTTACATTATGTCTCTTCTTTGCTTCTTTTGCTGTAGATACTGTACATGTCGCTGCTGCGTGACTAATAATCTTATACAAGAGGGAAATTATTCATGTTTTCTCCACTGGGACAGTATCCAACAAGGAATTTTATAGTTTTTAACATCTAACAACTAGAAAGGGTCCACAGAGGAAATGAAAATGTCACTGTGTTACTAACTTCCCCATCAAAGAAGGCAGGTCTCCCAGCATCCCGCAGAATAGCAAAGAACGTCTTTGTTAAGATGGACAATAAATAATAGGCTTCACAGATATGGAGATAAAAAAGTGGAGCAATATAACATTATGTGTCTCTGTACTATTAAACATGATTTTCAACGTCTCATATTCGCTGTGAATCGTCGACAGAACGCAAGAAAATTGGAGAGACCTCAAATCTCTTCATGTCAGAGATATGAAGAGACCTGTGGCGGGTACGACTCTCACCGTGAGGTCATGTGGTTCAGCCGGCGCTCCACGGTGATGCAGCAAGGTGCATGACATCTGCCGAGGAGGAAGACTAATGCTCCGTAGTCACGGCCACAAAGAAATTGACCCACATAAACAGTGTTTGTTTTTAAAACACATGCCCAGTTGAGGTAATGGCTAATCTCTTATCTGAAGAATCACAAGTATGTGTTCCATGAGGAGTTGGTTGCCTCATATGGAATTATATGCTTTGGCGTCATAGAGGAAATTGCAAGATTATGCCTTAGAGCTGGCCAGTAGTAATTACTGAAGAAGTGGCCTGTAATCTGTGGTTGGTCTGTGATGTATGTGAGTATTACTGTGATTTCATGGAGGCTGCGATGCCATTGTTGGGCATATTTTTGTATTCTTTTATAAAGATTTGTGGTCAATCCCATGCGTATGATATGCACTTCACACCTCACATTTGAGATACCAATTATTTTGATCTTCATAACTATATAAAGGCTTTTGTGGCTGCAGAATAAAACACGTTGACGCTGATTTACTATTATAATCTTTTATTTTGATCATCTCTGCAGAAATACCATGGGGCATCAACTATTAAACTACACAGACTAGTAATTACAAAATAAAGTCAAGCTGTTCATGAGTAAGTGAAGGACATTAAAACCCAAAGATCACTGGCACACGGCCCAGTTGTCATCAGTTTGTCTCGGCTTTCATCGCTTTTCCTCCACATGATTAATGAGTATTGAGTATTTACCAGCCAATCCCCATGTTTGTGCCATTAAGGCTGGCTAACACCCCTCATTGGAGGAGAGCACCTGCTCTACCTGCCGTCGGCTCCTCATGTGCTGCATGCGGCTGCTTCCTTGGCCGGTCCATCGTTGATCCCACTCCAGGCCCCGAAGCCTTTTACCATCGACACTTACTCTGAGCGAGCATATTACGGTTGGTGACAAATTACCCCTGAGGTCATGGCTCATCAGAACAGCTCACTGAAGCTCATGACAGCTCAGAACACCTCGTTCCAGCCGGAGCCTTGATGCACGCCAGCCCTTATTAAACACGCAGGGCGGCGGAGTGTCTGATGCATCTGCTGTTGCAATTAGGGATTTCAAGTCATTAGGTGATAACTGGTGAATTTAAAGGTAGAGGATGAATGAACCATACACAACCGTCTTATGATGAATTGGACCACACCAAGCACCCGTTCCCAGACATACAACGTGAGAAGCTACGTCTGAGTGGGTAAATCTACGTTGTACAATTGTTTATTTGCTGCCTTGACCCGCTGACACTGAAGCTAATGTTACTGTGAGGCAGTTCAGGACCTGAGCCACCTCGTGGTGTTTCACAGAACCATTTGAGAAGCCGGCCTTGACGCTCTTCAGGAAGCTTTTCTCTCTTCCTCATAGATATTTTCAGTTCCATGTCACACTTCATGGCCTTTGTTTGATTACTTACGGTTCAACGTGGGAAGTTTCTGCCCATGATGGAACGGAGAGGACAGGAGGAACACAAGCGGACACACACATACTTTCAAAAGACCTTCTTGTTTCCTTCCATCGGTGCTGATTTATGGGATTTTCGGTTGCTAGGATACGGACACGCACAGCGGTTCTTTATCACTCCGAGAGGACAGGACGCGTTGCCAGAACCTGGTCTGGACTCTGAGCCAAACGCTAATGGCAGCACAAAATGACCCGCAGTAACCGTAACCCAACCTGGCAGTCTGAGACAACGCGAGCGGCGGAGCCAGAGTGGGCGCACGTCAAAGACGGCACGAATCGGGAACAGTAACCTGATCAAATAACGATCACCAGCCAATGGACTTCTGCTGAGTGACCCAAGTTCACATCTTCTTCTGCTCTCTCGCAACGCTACCTATCCGCTAACACACAGTATAATTACCGCATAATGACTTAATGAGAGCTGTGGGTTGGACTCAGCGGGATACAACTGTTCTGTTTTACATCCACTAGCATGCTCCTGCAGCATGACTCACCCCGACTCGGCCCAGACCTTGGCTCCATGCATGCTGGGAGAGAGTGCACAGGCCTGTCCGCCTGTCCAACCGCCTGACTGACTGATTGACACGGAGACGGGTGAATGGAGAGTGCGGTTTGAGAGAATTAAGGGGGAGTTTAAGTGCAGTTGTTGTTGGAATTTGAAAGGGAATGAGATAGGGGCACAGCACGGAAAGGTTCCTTTCAAATCTTGCGTTTTCATGACAGGGCTGTTTCCATCAAGGTCTCACCAATTCTTGACTCAATGTCTCAATGGATGTTGTGATGACATTAAGCCCAAAATGTTAGAAATGCTCTAAACATACGTGATGTTAAATCATGAACTGGGTTTCTGTGGCTCCTCATATTTCTTTGTCATCGCTTTCAATATCTGATGGTAGGTAAATACAGCATTTATTGCTTTATTAAAAGGTCACTATCATGCTCATTTTCATATTTTCTTTTCCTAAAATAATGACGTACAATCGTTATTATCAGTTAGAATAAACACAATCTACTACTAATCTTTAGTGTTTAAGTGCCTTCTGCTGCTCTGATGGGCTCGAGAGAATGTTCCTTTTTTATGACTTATTGAGATGTTTGAATCAATATTGTTTCAGTGCAGCACATTATTCACGGCATTATTGAACAACTTTAATCAATGAAATGTGATTAACAAATTCCTCATCCTTTGGAATTAATACTCTTCACCATGAAAAGAAAAGATAAAACAGTCCGGGTCAGGCAATGTTTAACCTGTGAGATTCTCTAATCCTTTCTCACTCTTCCACTTAAATGCTCTGCATGTCTGAAGCTAAGCTGACAAGACGGAGGTATTGACGTGAATCCGGCAGTAAAGGAGGCCAGTTGGTTTATGCAAAGAGCAGACCACCCGTTAGCACGGAGGAAGGCTCGGAAGTCCACTGTAATGAGCCTGCACGCACTATGACCGACACGTTTGGTAGAATGAAAGTGTGAATACAATACAGGGTCGTACACATTCATCACGTTTGAGGTAAATGCTCTGTGTTGGATATTCTCTCACTTATGTCATGGTTTGCAAATGCATTAAAAAAAACAACTACTTTGCTATATTTTGTATCATAGAAGAAATCCAATACTGAAACCATCTGCCATTCAACAAAGGATGAACGCAGCAGTGTTCTTTCACTGACATCAGTCGACCTACAGCATTAACTGGCTCACTCACAGTGTAAGCAACGAGAGGAAGCTGTAGTGTAACAATATAGATCCATCTACAGGTTGTGGAAATGACTGATGAGAGTGTTGTCGCACTGGGTGACGGCTGGGTGAGGAGCAGTCGTGCCGTTTTTCTCTCTCATCACTCCCTCGCAGTGTCACTCAAAAGGACAAACAGACCCTTTGCACACACTCATGTAGCTACTTTGTTCTCTTTTGCCGTTCTCCGAGTTTGCTTTACAGACAAGAGATAAATGAGGCCGTTATATTTGTCCCTTTGCCATCTGACATTTACCACCTCGGCCCTAACTTCAGAAATACATCTTTGATTTTGTACATCTCATTTTGCTGCTTGCTCCAAATTGTAAATGATCAAGCCAACCTCTATGATTTAGATCATATTAGCACTCCCCATCATGACTGTGTCAAACGCCACTATGTTTACTGCTCATATACGGTATATCATTCAAATAAAGATTGTTTTATCTGTATGATCTCCTGATGAAAGGTGCTCTGCATCAGTCAAGTCTTCATAACTACTGATCCTTGCACAGATTGTTTATGAAGTGATAACTGATTTTGTGGGAAAAGCACAGCTGGCTTTAAGGCCTCAGACAGTAAACCTGCTCAGCACCGTGAACACTGTGACAAAGAGCCCCATCTAAAAGGTTTTGGACAGTTAAGCTAAATGAGATACGCACGGGAGCTTCGGAGGTGGTTAAGTGTGTTGCCATATTGGCTCCATGGACGGCCGTAATCACTTAGGAGACATCAGGCTGCAGAGTGAACTCACGCCAAGAGACTTTTTAAGTCCAGCTCGTTCAATCTGGTCGAAAAGTCTGAGTTTGAGCTGCGACAGACGGATGCGGTTCTCAGAGCATTGGGCTGTAGTTCGACCCAAACGCGGCGTCCGAGGGACTCGCTCGCCACTTTGTGTGTGTTTGCTTTTGCCTTGGCTTCTTGTGAGGCGCATTTCATAATGTTGGGTGAATTCATGTCATGCTTGCGGTCGAGCCTGTGAGCTGGACATGCATTCGGCATTCGGCAGGGGACAAATGTTATGCTCTTGGCACAGAAAAAAAGCCATATTTAGCGTTTTGAGAAGGCAGATTTATTTCAGGAAAAATAAGCTGAAGCTACATTTGAGGAAATAAAAAGACAACCAAACCACCTGCTCTTAATTTTACTGGAATAGGATCAAAACATGCTTAGCTAATCTGCGACAGATGATCTTAATATGCAATCTGTATTTTGTTAAAAAGTCCAATTCAAATTGCACTGCTGCACTTCTTAAGAGACCAGTGAAGCCTTTCAACTGTAACAACTAAACATGTTGTGAATTAGTGCCCCAAATGCCAAATTGAACCACAAGCCAGTCCGCCGGTGACCTTTGAACTTGCCTTTACCCACAAGCTTGATTTTGTCACTCCCTTTCTTCTGTGCTGTGCTGTGCGGTGTGTGTGTGTGTGTGTGTGTGTGTTCATTCATCTTTCTGTGCTTTTCGTGAGGATGTTGGAGGCTGTCATGCAGAAACGCATGGCCTTGTGCATTTGACAGTACGGGGTTAGGCTGTTCTTATTTGGATTCGCTTAGTCGCAAGACAGAGTTCATGGACCTGCAACCCGCATTTAATTGGTAAACACAATCAAAAACACATTTTATGGCTGTCAGCAGGGCTGCGATATGTATTTATTTGCACGTTAGCTGTCACGGCATATTTTGCGCTCGCTATAAATGTGCCAGCGGTTATAAAGGAACACGTAAATGACATCAAAAACAATTTTGATTAGTTACTCATGCTCTAAATGAGCCTTCGCTCATGATTTAATATGCCTTCATTTGGATTAAGATTCTTTTCATTGTTGCTTTAAATCAAGATGGTTTTGGAACTAAGTTTCGCACACACACACACACACACACACACACACACACACACACACACACACACACACACATGTTTATATCTATCCAGAAATATTGTCCCTGCTTAAGAACACATGGAAGTTTGCTTCTCTCCTGCCAGGTGTTTGAAGCTCCTTCAGGCCCTTTTGTAATGTTTAACTCCATGTCGTGAGGGTGGTCATGAGGGTGGGGGCGGGAGGGTAGGTGGGGGTGCAAATTCATGAGCTGGGCCGCGCACACACATGCATTGACATAGTCACATGCGTGCTGGATGATACTCACACTCATAGAACATGCACACACACACACACACTCTAACAGCCTGGAGGGATTAGTAATGGCTTCTTGGCAATGAGCCTGGTTTCTAGCACCACTCATCGTTTGGATCCCATATCCAGGGGATTTTCTCTTCACCTCGCAATGTTTTTCTTTGCACTAAACTCAAACGTTTTCATGTTGATGGCTCACATTAAAAGAAGAGCGATCATTGCAATCAGGGGAAAACATGAGGGAGGTCAGGAGGGGACCACACGTTGGTCTAGTTGTGATCACATAGTGTGTGTCCTGTTTTTTGGATGCGTGCGTCCATGCTATTTCCACAAATAATCCACTAATGGTTTTATAGCCACTAGTCGCCATGGCAGCGCTGGAGGGACAATACAAGTGCGTCGAGTGTCTTTAGGATTAAGACCACAGGCCTATCTTTCATTTCACCTTTGGGCCCGCTGAACAGGAGGCATCTAATCTCCCTCCAGCACTTGAGGCCCTGCAGCTGAATGGGAGGGTAGTTTCTGTGGGTTAGGGCTTGTGTGTGTGTGTGTGTAGTTGTATGAGAGTGAGTAAGGACCAGATGATGCACGCTAACAAGTGAAGCCACAGAATATTAAGCATGAGTCGTCAGTCTAACCAGTGCTTTGGCTGAGGACAGTATCAGCATTCATGACACGTCTACACTAACTAATGTGTTTTCAAGCTGAAAATGACTAACCCAAGAAATATTTCCTATTTATTTACATTCAGATAAACCTGAACCGTGGATTTCTGAACCGCTAACACGGTTCCACAACATGTAGATATCATCAGCGGCCACTGTACAAACGGGAGAGGCCAGTTTTGGGCAGTTGGTCTTAACAAGTTACAGTTTGGGATGTTGTTTCCTGACACTAGTCTGCTGGCGTCTGCAAATCTCTGCATCAGTCGGTCTCCTGCTGGGGGATGAGAACTCCAACAATCAGGAGATGGATTTGAAGTCACAACACGATTTACATTACATTTAAATTAGGTTTTTTTTCCGTTTACTAATAACAATTTCCGGTTCATCAACTAGATCCCTGTTAAGTGCTACATCATCTTCATTAGAGTATTTTAAATAATTCTTCTGTGATGAAGCCTAATTAAAGAGATGTACATCTTCTGCACGGATCCTTGCTCATATTAAAGCTCATTGAGGCTGATACATGAAATATCTTTGTTGTATCACTGCGAAGAGCCGATTCAGGCGTCAGTGAAGACGTCAGCACTGACGTCACTGCTGACGTCTGTCGCTATACGAGCTCGCCTGCAGGCGAGACAGACTTACGACGTTTCTCTTTCTCGTGCTTTGACCTGGGAGAGAGAAGCGCCGAGCACACAAACATATACAAATACACCTGCAGACACACACACACACACACGACCATGTTTAATGGTGTCTGTGGAGAGCCCTCTCATTCACTTGATTTCTTCCCTCTCTCCACTCTCTCTCCATCCCTCATTCTCTGAGCTCTTCATCCCCGTTCGTCCCCAACTACTCTTTAACCGCTACGAGAGAAAAACAAAAACATGAAAAAAAAAATCTCTCATCATGTCAAAGCGGGGAAAGGATGGAGACACCGTCTCACGCCATCTTTAGTCATCTTCTCCATTGCCAGAAAGCGTCTCGATTTTATTTCTCTGAGTTCATCATTTCGGATTTGAACACTCGTGACTAACCTTCTTGCAACAGACTTGTCCAGAGAGCATTATGTGGGAGGGGGAGGGGGACCTGGACAGGAATGCGGGGGAGCGTCTTTAAATCGATGGAAGTATGTCTGCCTAAATGCAGGATGGATTCTGTACTTTTCTCTGCTACATTCTATTTTCTGCAAAGTGACGTTTTACGATGCGGACGCTAGCATTCAGAGATGTGGCTGGCTGATATCATTGCAAGGCTTTAATGGACATTGTCCTCCATTGGTGCAGATTAGGGTGTAAAGCATTCGTTTCTGTGGGGGAATTGATATCAGTACCATCAGTAGGTTTTCTTGGTCAGTGCTTTAACACAATAAGACAAATAGATGCAGACCAGAAGTGATTGCACAACATTCAATACTTTGTGCAACATGAATAAATGTAATATTAACAGCACAATAGTTGTGTGCTTTTTTTCTAAAACTCATGGGAGGTCGACCCGTTTCCACTCTGACCTACAAACACAGAAGCTTTGTCAGTGTCTTTTGGTGTTTGAGGCTGATGCACCGAGGTACCCTTTAGCATCTGTATGAGACAAGCCGGGCTAGTTTTAATACAATGCTCTGAAAAACAAGAGACATTCACTCTGCAGATTTATGTTCATGTCCCGTGTGATGCCATGTCAACGTTGACCTGTGTTATCTTACGTTTGTTACGTAACTAATGCTGGCCATCTAACACGCATACTTGTCTTACAAAACAAATGATATCTGAACCCAAACCACAAGTATGTATGTGTTGTTGGGGACTGAGTCTGGTGAAGCTACACATCCATCCATTCTTCTAAAAAATGTTTGCACTTCCCCCTTCCAGGGAAGCTGTCCAGTACTTTGCAGATTAGTGGACTATTAAGTTAAGGACCATTCTGTGAAGAAGAGTTCAGAGCCGTAACATTACATTAGTCTCTGAGAAGAACCGGGTTTGAGCTGACAGACGTTAGTTTGGCAAAATACTTCTCTATGTGCACTTGCAAACATCCCCATCTCTAACAATACACTTTGTATACCCCTTGTGTTTCTTGATTTGCATTTCAGTCCTCGACATGCAGCAGGATCAATGATCCGAATGTCTGTGGATGACACAGAAAAACACGAATCAGATGTTTGTGGTTTGATCAAAAGCTGAAGGAGAGCTACACAGAACAGATACTCTTCCCATTGTAATATATAGATTTCCCCATTCACAGAGCATATTGCCCAGATTCAATGGAATCCGACCCTATAATACATTCTTTGACTGCATTATTAGGAAGAAATTGCATTGCTGATTCACTGCTGCAAAACATCTGTTTCATGACATCATGCAATGATATTTCATTTGATACTTCACCAAATGAACTGTCCAATCATAAATGTCCCTTGAATATCTCTTGTCTCTTGTGAATTTGTCATTCAGATGCAGTGTTAGTTTGGACGTCCATATATTCTTTAGTCAAGAGTAATTACAGTATTTCCTATCCAGTGTAGTTTTAATGGAATGTGGTGCTCTACACTACGTGTCATCTTCTGCAAATCCAGGAAAAGTCACAGGTAGGAACGCAGGTAGCCTTCATTTACTTTTATTGAGTTTTCCTTCCATCTGCACATTAAGAAAATATCCAGAGGGTTGGCGACAGAAGAGTTAAATGTTTGGTACGTTAGAATTTGTTATCTAACTATTAACTATTATTTGAAGGAGGCCAAAAACACGTCTCAAGCGAAACTGTTTTTTCCCAATTGAGAACGATTTGTTGAATTCGACAGATAAAATCGTTAAATAGTTAATTAGAAATGGAAGGTTAGGTAAAAATGGAAAGCTGGCAAACGTGTGGTAGGCTGGGTCATGGCTTTCCTCCTCAGCCTGCTTGGAGTGGACACCTCTTCACCTCCGCCCCCCCCTGCTTCACGGAGCTCTATGGCTCCCAACAGCACATAGGATTAATCCGTGTAATAAAGCGTCTGAATGGGTTTTGTGGTGAGCAGAAAGGAGGTAATGCTCTGTGTTTTCTAAATGGGGGAGCGGAGGCCCTTTCAGAGGGAAAACATGCTGATTACTGTATTGTAAAATAGCTTTCGGATCCCTCCGCGCCGGCTTTAATCCCCGGGACACAACAGTTGTCCCGTCGCCCACCAATGGCGATTGAGCCTTCAAGGAGACTTGTATCACCAGCGAGCAGGCTTTAATTGTGAACTCGATCGGTTATTAAAGAAGCCAGGGCCCGCTCAAATGGAGACCGGCGGGCCAGTCCTCCAGTCCTCCAGTCCTCCAGTCCTCCAGTCCTCCAGTCCTCCAGTTCACCGCTTTTGACCGCTGTGCCTCTTTCTTCCGAGACTGTGGTTCGCAGTTTGTTGTTTGTGGGCCGTGGATGAATACGGGTTCCCCACTATAGAGTTCTTTCTTTTCCCTCCACCCTCCAGCTTCTTCCTTCTCTTCTTCCACTGGCTTCCAGGGAGCGCAATTAAATCAGAGAACTTTATGGGAGGATGAAGCAGCGGTGGGGGGGCATGGGGGGCTATTATCCGTCCCGGGGGCTTGAATGGACCGGCCCCCCCTCAGCCAACACAAAAGGAGTGGTCACAGGCAGACTGAAGAGCGGCCCCCTCTGAAGAATGGTGGCTGGCTTTATGTCTGAGGATGTTCACACCGCAGGTCTCAATGGTGACGGATTTCTTTTCCTCAAATACATATTAAAAGACGTATTGCAAAGGTCAGTTGATTTGGTAAAGATGGGATCACCTAATTCGATTATCACTATAGTCGGCAAAATCTAAGATAATTAGTTAATCGTTCATTCAATATTCAAACTTGTTGTATTGTTGACTGTAGTGTAGCAATATGTCCGTGGACAGGAAACACCTGGCTAGTTTAAATACCACAAATGAGTTGTTTACGATTGTTTGTAATTGTGTAAATCACAACTGTAGTCTGCAAAGACAGATGTAGTGTTATGTGATATCGGTATAAGAAATGTGCCGGGGTTTGGTTGTTATAGCCTAAGAATTAGTCCCCTACCGGGATCCAATGTTGTATGTATACAACATAGTTTTGACAATAGAGCAGCAAAGGTAACAAGCGGGGTAACACAGCTCACTCACGTTTTCTCTCTCATTTCTTTATGTTTGCCTCATGCAACATTTCATCCAGCCCAGTATTTCACCTCGGCATTCCTTGCCATCCATCCACCTAGTTCTCCGTCACTGCACAATGGTGGATTGAGGACACCCTGGGCAGGCCAGCCTCTGTGGGGCCGGCAAGCTGTGTGCCAGTACGGGTAAATAGAGGCTCTGATAGCCGAGAGAGGGGTTAGAGGTCACGGTATGGAACTCAGTGAGCTGGCAGCCATACAGCCCATTGTTGCTGTTTGTTAACAGGTGTGTGTGTGTGTGTGTGTGTGTGTGTGTGCGTGTGTGTGTGCATTCAGTATTCTCATGCAGCTTGAGGGGGGACAAGAAGGAGGAGCAGGAGGAGGAAAGGAGGCCCTATAATTGTAATTTAAATTAAAAATGAGATTAAAGGCAAATGATTTTACAGTAGATAAGCTGGATGTGAACAGGAAGACAGCTGCATGCACAGGTACACATGCACTCACACACTCAATCAATTAAAGGAAAGATTGACCAAGCTATTTGTGCTCCTTGGGAGTTTTATCTGTTGCTATGGTGATTGATAAAGTGACATGACGTGACTTGTAGTCCTGAAGCAGAAACTGTCCGCTTATCGTCCACTACATCACCCGACCCGACATTGGGAAGTGTACCCATTGCCTTGCTCTCACAAAGCAAAAGAAACAAGCATGTTTCCCTGAAGGTGAAACGGAGCTGCCTCCTCACATCTTTACATCGCTCCTCTGTGGACATTTCACCAAACAGTCAGCCGGCGATCCCATTTTCCTTCCCATGTCCCGTGACACGCCGAAGCCCATGAAAAGAAAGGTCACGCCTTACGTGTTTTCACCACGCACGTATCAGGAAAAATCGTTACCCTTCGGCTGTGGAGCTTTAAAGACAGCGAGTCCCCCCCCCCCCATCGCTCCGCTATATTGGGCTCTGTTGAGGATTGCTGTTGTGAGAGAAAGAGGGACAGACAGAAGGAAAGCAGTGCGGACGATAACCTCGCCGCACTGCTCCATGGAACCCTGCCCTGTTAATAGTTTCCATCATGGGCGAGTGAGGAGGGAGAGAGGGAGTAGTGGAACATGCTTCCTGTGTGGCTGGATGTTTGCCCGCCGCACCGCGGAGAAGGAAGCTGCCTCGGGCACCGTGGAAGAAGTGATGAAAGATGCACTTTCCTCCCCTTGCAAATGAAAACTGGTTCATTGTCTCGGTCTACCATTGGTCCGGTCCCCCCCCGGCCTGGTCTGACGTGTGTGTATCATCTCGTCATGTGACATAGACATACATAGTGACCGAGCCCGGCGCTCAGGTGGTGAGATATGACTGAACCTCTGCAGAGCCCAGGCTGCTGCAGGCCTCGCACGGTCAGGCCTCAACGGTACAACAAGTAGTATGCAGTAAAAGCCAGCTGCACATTACAGAATATACGTGTCTCCATGGCCCTGCTGATACGGAGGGTTGAGAAAGCCGTCTGCTCTTTCCCTCGGGGAGATCCTGACCCGTAGCCATGTTTTCCACTATAGGGGAGAGGGCTAAAGCCAAAATAGAGAAGAGTGTATTTCAGGTCAGTCAACATCTCCAAGAATCAGAAGAAAGAAGCGGCTGTGCCTCAAATGCACAGGACAGACAGCAGCAGGATTCATAGAGACAGCTGTAGACGTTCATAGAGGCCTTACTCTGTATGATGTACAACATAGTTTTTCCTATGACAATGAACCCTCAAATGTTCGAGGAGGAAGTCTGTGTTAGTTTGTTGCTGTTCGAAGGGTTTATCAAATTGAGTTATGTAGTGAAAAATGTTATAGACACCTGTTGAAGTGTATATATAAAATGGATGAAATAAAATGGTGTTTTGTGGAAAGGCAACATTACAGGTGAAAAAGCGGACAGACAACTGACAGTTTGAGACTTCACAGAATGTCTTTTAGGTCTTATTGCTGATAAAGCCTTTAATTTATGTGAGAGGTTAGAATTATCTTTGTATTGTATTTCCCCTCAAAGTAGTTTATTATAGATACGAGACTGATATTCAAAGCAAAAATGTATGTACAGACCTGAAAATTCATCATAATCCATAACTCACAACTGTATAAAATTAGGATTTCAGGATTCCGTCTCTCAGGAAAGACAAGTTGCATTATTGTAGAATTGGTCACAGGTGATTTATCAGTGAGCGGATCATTTGAAAACAACAACCCTATGACAGAATTTGGCCTGATGAAGTAGCCACATGGAGGGAGACCTCCAGTGACCTCGGTGTCTGATCTGCATCTGGATCCCAAGCCTTCATCTGGGGATAATGTACTATTGTTGTGCTGAAAAACACATCTTTGAACTGTCTTTCTAAGCTAAAAAACAGGAAGCGGTCTTCCAAAAGATAAATGCTGATGATAAGTAACAGGAATACAGATTGACAGTCCTTGGTTTTAAACATGTTTTCTATAGCATCTTTCTTCCTGCTCCGGCTGAAGGACACAGGTCGGAGGAAGTGGAACCCTCCAACCAGCCAGCGAGCCCCCCTTCATGACGACTCAAGGGAAACGTATAATTCAGCAGATCGGGGCGTGAGGATGTCATTCATTGGAACCAAGCAGACCAGGGTCGGATCGTATTTCACGTGGCAGCTTGGCAGGACCTGACGTGCAGATGTGCAACTTGGCATATTGTGTCATTTCTAAAATAATCTGTTTTCGAATGCTGTGGGTCCGGGTCCACGTCGCAGTTTTGCTGGAGCACCCATTGGAACTGATTTGTTCGTGTTTATGGAGAACTGTGTTTAAATGGTTGTGTGTATGTGCATGTGTTGGTCTGTGAGTGTTGTGTGTGTGGTTGAATGGGAGTAAGTGAGTGCGTGCGGAGGGGGGATGGTTGAGGGGACAGCTGTAACAGAATCACTTCATAAGTGAAATACCACTCCCTGTACAATAGCCAGCCACAAACCAGAGCTGTGGTACAAATGTTTTTCCAACATGGCATGGATCTATCCCTGCATACTGAGATTAAAAAATGCATTTTTCACTTCCTTCAAATGAGAAACCAGAGAAGGTTATGACTGGTACACACTGGGTTTGGGGTCTCAGATGCACTTCATGCCAAATATTTTAAAGAGCAGTGACTGTTTTTGTGCACCCTAAAATCCAGAGGTTTATGCAGAGTTGATGATCACATATGTCTCCCCCGCTGTTTCACTGTTACAGGCTTCAGAAGGCCTTCGTCAGTGAAGACTGTCTATTGAGGGACGCATAAAGGGTGCTAAAATGCATTCGTTCTACATAGTTTCACATGCTGAGAGCTATTTTGCAACCCCTGACGAGTGAAGATTCTATAGCCACCAACCCTGAGTTTGTAGAATGGCCTTATTGAGGAGGCTGAGGGGATGAACTACATTCCAGAGGCCTGCTGGGAGAAACCAGGATGGCTGTGTCTGACATGTGGCTTTGTTGGCGGGCGAGGGATGTCTCTCAGGGCCATCAGGGTGTCAGAAATGGTTACCCTCTAATCGCGCCTGATAGGCGGAGAGGGCACGGGCACAATTACAGGGCCTCATGATTCAAATCACAAATGCTTACGAAAAAGCAAAACGCACCACGACCACACATTGAAAGATTAACATTCCGCATGTTAAACTCATATCTCGGGAGGCCAACTCCCTCCCAGATTCCAGATCACATTGTTGGACCTTTCTTCCCTCGCAGCCCTCTGTGACGTGAACCTGAGGATCGGCGGAGATGGAATGTCCAAACTGGAATTCTTCTGAATGGCTGTTTGACCCGACTCTCCACTTAGTGTCAGCGCAGGGAACCCACTCAATCATTAGCAACTGGACCATGATGGCCGCTGATTAGAAAGGCTGTTGTGACCCAGGCCTCATGACTGGCATGGCCACTTATATACACAGGCAGGGATCCTATGGCTCTCACTTTTAGCCACGATGCTCTTTTTACAATGACGGAGAGGAAAATGGGAGGTATTTAGTTTGGCAGCTACTCAGAAGAATGAGTTATCATCATGGTAATGATCTGTTGATTGCTGGTGTGACGCTTGAACAGCGTTTGCTGCTGAGGAGACAGCTCAGTGTTTGTTAAATCTTGTTGAACAGTGACACAAGCACACTTTTTTGTTGCACATACTTTATTTTCCCAACATCTCCTCCGATATCACAGGTCAAGGTACCTGCCATTACTAAATATGATACGGTAATAATAATACAAAAAACCATGGAAGAAACGTTGGTACTAAATTCTAAATAACTCCCGTAACATTATCCAGTCCAGGTCTCCACGTGTGCTCCAAAGAAGTCATATTTCCACCCCAATATGGCTAAACACTCTACTTCCCTGCTTTTTCCTCTGTGATGTTACAGCTCATTTCCCGCTGTGATAAAAAACACAAAATATTAGGATTACTGGTCATGATGACGGCCGTACCAGAACCCTCATTCACAAAACACAGCTTGAAGCAAGGTCAACAAGAAAGCGATGAAAATATGAAAAACGTGGGGGGGGAACTGCTGTGCAGCTTTTATAACGGAAATCCTTGTAACAAATTCTATGTGTTTACGCAACGACTAATTTTATCAACCTCTAAAAGCATTCCATAAGCCACAAGCTGTGTGCAAATGTCAAATGAATGTCAACTGGAAAGTTCTTATTTTTCGTTCGTTTTGCAGATGATTTTTGCGACTTTTGATATGAATAAGACATTCATTTTTGAATGAATAATAGTTGAAATGTTGTAAAAAAACTAGCCTGATTTAATAGTAAGCAGGGGTCAAATGTAAGCAGGTAGACCCTTAAATGTGCATCATGTGGAGAACAGCACACGGCGCTGCCAAACACGTTTCAGCCTCGTTTCACCACTTGGACCACACGTGGCTCCCCTACAGCTCCTCTGGCACAGAACCATGACAGTATATCACTTCTTCACGTGATACATCCAACGCTGTCGTCTTGGGAAGTACAGACGGGGTTCATGTGAGATTGGGAGTGATGGCAGGCTGATTCTCAACGCGGTGGTGCACCTGCTTATCCAAATCCCGGAAAATGTCGAAAGCCGGTGTGGCAGGTCTTTCGCTTTCGGAGCGAGTGTCTCCAAGTGTGTGAGACATCTCATTGCTTCGCCAAAATTGCCGAGCGGACTTTTGTTCTCCACACGACAACAACTCTAACAAAACCAAGCTCTTTACAGGCGCGGAGGGCGTAAAGGAGTACAACTAATGACACAACGCCACCCAGAAACAGCTGTTGAGGAGGGATGGGGAAGCAGATTGGACTGACAGGCCTGTGGGGATGCTATCTTTTAATATAGCCGGTGTTTATCATATTCTTTTAGTAACCCCCCATTCGAAGATCTCATGGTGGCGTGATGGTTAACACTGTCACCTCACAGCAAGAAGGTCCTGGGTTCCACTCCGCCCAGTGGCCTTTCTGTGTGGAGTCTGCATGTTCTCTGCGTGGGTTCTCCGGGTTCCTCCCAGAGTCCAGAGACCTGCTTTGGGGATCAGGTTGATTGGGGACTCTAAATTGCCTCCAGGTGTGTGAATGTGAGTGTGAATGGTTGTTTGTCTCTGTGTAGCCCTGTGATTGGCTGGTGACCAGTCCAGGGTCTACCCTGTCTATTGCCGGAAGTTGGCTGCAATGGACCCTGTGTGCAGGATGGGTGGTTTGATGATGGATTCAAAGACCTTTTTTTTTTCTTTTACAGTTGTCCACATGACCACAACACCACAACCGTGAAATTGAAATAAGAAAGCTTCCTCAAATAATATGAACAGAAGATTATTCTTCTACCTTACAGGTCATTTAGCAGACGCTTTTATCCAAAGCGACACTTTAAACCCATGGCGTTTTCACATTTTTGCCCAGGGAGCAATTAGGGGTCAGGTGTCTTGCTCAGGGACACTTCGACATGGAACATGGGGCAGCCTGGACTCAAACCACCAACCTTGTGCTTCCCAGCATACCTTCTCTAACCCCTGCACCACAATGACCACCATTCTTGTCCCGATGTGGGTCAAGTCCACCTAAATTGGGGCCAAATAAATACAATTGTTTTGGTTAATTGTCTTCTACAGCTAACATATGAGCTTCATGATTCACCAGTGTCCATTCTTCCTCAGCGACATGTAGTTTCCCTATTCGGTCTGATTGTAACGCCTAAACTCACCTCATTATACTCAAAGAAGCTGTATTTTTTCCAGATCACAGTAACAGTTGTATTAAACCTTAGTTATCATTAAAGTTAAGGTAGTGCAGAGATTTACGCGTCTTAGTAAGCCACGTATTGCATTAGGCAGTACAGGAAGCTTATGTTTCAGAACATTTTTTATTCTGAGGTTGCACACTTGGCATATGAATGGCCACCCTTTACCTATTTTATCCATCTAACTTCATCATACAATTGACTTTTGACAATTGTCTTCTTTATAGTGCGGCTATTCAGGACTGCTATCACAGGCCCCCTAAAGTAAAGTGTTAGGCTTGCAGATTATTTTACTTCTACATCCAGCCTCTAATCTGCAAGATTTAAACCACATCCCACCCCTGTAATTAACAGACTTCCTAATAACTCACCTCATACATTTATAACGTTTACTATGCCCACATATCAGGACACAACAGAACCCCTTGAGATGTCAGCTTCAAATTGAAAACACAAGGTGGTTGCCATAGCGACAGTCATCCCCCAAACAAACTCTGCTTTAAGCAGTGTTCGCTATTTATCCTTTGGCCAGATCTAAAGATCTCTTTGAAGGAACTTCAAGTAGAATATTTTAGGAAAAAAGAAAAGAAGGGACGTGACCCAAGGCCGGGATTACTGTGGGTCACAAATCACAGTTTGTTTAGCTGTGAAGTTACTCACTCAGTTTATATAAGCTCAATCAAAGGAAGATGAATACACATGTGAAAGAAGCGCGGAAATATTTTGTCGGAATCAACCTAACCCTGATCCGACAAAGCCAGGAACTCCAGCTGGGCTTCCGCGCTGACGAGTTGGACCCGCGGTGTCACGGACCCCGACAAACCGCAGAGCGTCGACCGGCAGCCCGAGGCCTGCACGCTTTGGGGTCAACTCTCTTCCCGTGGAGCGCGAGTGTCTGGTCAGGGACCACGCCCTGCCAACAACCGCCGTCTGACAGCTGCTGTTGCCTCAACAACCGGCACATGGGAAAAGTCCACAGAAAGCCAAGCAGACGGTTCAGGGCATGACGGGGCAGGGGTGCCCTTTCGCTTTGACTCGAGCGGGCAGTATTCTTAAATGGCCCAAGTGATGAGAGCTGTAGCTGCAGGTTGAGGGCCAGAAAAACTGTAGGGAGTTAAAAATGGATTTAACTGCTGCTCCATGACAGACCTAATAACACTTCCCAATGAGGTCTAATGCGTTTATGTATTTGTGGATTACATTATACTGCAATTCAGCTCAATAAAAGATAGAAATGTAAGGGTAGAAGTTTTCTTTGGAAGAGTGATATACAGGTCCATGTGCAGAAACCATGATACTCAGAATTAGAAACACATTAATTTTTTCCTGTGCTTTCTGCCCAAGCCCGCTAATTGATAGAACATATCCAAATTCTGGTAAGGTGATCCTAAAATGAACACACGGTGCAACTGCTTTTCAAACCACTTTTTGTTTCATGTGTTGAAGAAAAGCATCGTTGAAAAAATTCAAAGTAAGAAAATGTCTCTCTTTTTTACCAGACTTTCCCAATATGAGAACATAAATGAGGCAAAAAATGACACCATATCATAAACTGTGCTATACTCATAGTTAAATTCAGTGGCGGCTGGTCGAATGGGGCGTGGCCCCACCACGAGCAACGTAGAAAAAAATAATATTGTTTATTATATTAAAAATGCATTTTACAAATAGCCAATATTTGTGTTTTTTAAATGTGGATTATATATCCGGTAATATTTGTAAATTAAGAAATGCAAAATGGTTTCCCTTTCCGCAAAGTCTCAGCTGGCCCAGCATGGTCTAAGAAGCAGTTCGCCAATCACTGCCAGCACGCGCCGCGCCGCCAGGGCGACCAGACGCTACTGCTAACAACATAACGGGCTTAATTAATGCACCAAGAGCGACCTTTCACCGGCAGTGTCCTTCAAGAAGACCCGACCCAAACTCGGCACGATAGAAGAACCTTGCAACGGACAACGGACCGGCGTGAAAGGGAAGCACATAGACGCTGTAGAGACTTCTACACCGGCAGCAGCGAAGTGAAGAAGTTAGCTACATAACGCCGCATATGCGCTCATCGATGAAAAAACAACGACATTTTATCCAAAATAATTCATTGTGTGGGGCACCTGTTCGTCTTTCCTCAACACACTGACCGGGTGATTCCCCAGTAAACTAGGTTCATAGGTGCATCTCCATATATACACATTATTTTATGTAAATATATTGTAATATATTTATCCTTTAATATAATATATTTATTATATTATATATAGTATAAATATGTAGTTAATTTGATTATAACTCTAAACAGAGAAATGAAAACGGCTTAAAAAAATATTGTTCAGATCATTTTATTAATTATCTACCTTTCAGATAAAAGTAAGGCTAGTTGTTTCTATCTTCATGCTGTTGCCAACTTGGCGATCATTATGAATGGACGAATACAACAGCAGTACTCAATCTGTCTCAACAAGAAAGCAACTTTACCCCGGAGCTGTCCAACAGTGGCTTTCTATTGGCTGCCTGACCAAGTGTCTCCCTGTAGATCCTCTCCTCCAACTCTGGTGGGTATCAAGAGGAAGGAGAGGAGCTGGAGGAGGACTGTCAGTGCAGGAGCTTGCCTTAAAATTGTGTACATGTGTTACCAAAGGGATGTCAGCCCTCCCGCTCCCCAGCAGTGTGTAACTCAATCTCCCCACATTCTCATCCGCTGAGGGGGCTCTGAAGAAAGTTACATGTTGATCAAAGCTCAATGATGGACCAAAGGACTTCTCTGATCATCAGTGTGAGCTGTGCATCCATCAGCCATTAGGACGCCAGACTTGTGGCGGGCAAGGCCCAGTTTTATGTAGGCAGCGGAGGGGGCCCTGGAACGGGGGCTGTCTTTTTGGAGTTTGTGGTACTGACGTCGGGTGGGCAGACAGAGAGCTGGTGGGGAAAACAGGACCCGCAGAGCAGAAAAGAGGGAAAAACGGGAGGAGGGTTTACGGATTAAAGCCCCAACGAGCTGGAACCTCCCCAACCGCATGGAGCTGGTGTCCAATGGCTCACAAAGGCATGTACACTAGCCCACTTCCAGCCGGTGACACAGATGGAGACAGAAATATACTGCCGCTGGGCAACCAGTTCCTCTGATGTTGCTTTCATGCGGTGCTGCTTTGCTGACAGACCGAGTTAGACATCAACTCCCAGCGGAGATGGACAAATTCACTTTGTGCTGCCATAAACTTTGTCACCACTTCGCTCATCATTACCTGCCATGAGCGCTTAAAAGTGCAGATGACTTGTTGGGTTGACGCAGCTGAAAAAGCCATTAGACGTAGTAAAGTGATTAGTCTGAACAACAGGGCTCAGTGTTTCGCAGCTGTTTGTGTGTTGTTCCGTGACCTTCCATCCACATGGAAAAGCTAAGGATTCAGCAGAACTTTCCACTGGCGACCCACATCATGGAACCTCTTCACCTCCACCGCTGCTCTTCCCGCAGGCTAGACGGGAAGGTATGGAATGATACCCGGGCGAAAAAGCCGTAACTGACTCTTTTTGCTCTTCTGTTTAACAGTAGCAAACCAACTACCGGTCGCTCAGTGAGTTTAGGGATTAGAAGAAGCTGCAGCAATACAAACTGAACGAAGTACT